>JAJMSD010000218.1:0-10426 GCA_030558265.1 [Candida] pseudocylindracea
CGGGCACGGAGCCAGACGAGGACGCAGCCGGCACGGAGCCAGACGAGGACTCAGCAGGCACAGACGCCGACGAAGACTCAGCAGGCACGCCACCGGAAGTCGACCCGGAGGGTACATTAACAACCGACGCGCTGGACTCGCTGATGTACGAACTCGGCAGCTCCTGCGGCACCAGCTCGGTCTTAAGGTGGTTCTCACCGCATGATCCAAGCGCATACTCGAGCAGAGTCGACGTGGCTGTTCCAATAACAGTCACATGTGTGACAGTGTTCACACACTGCGTGAATGTCGTCCACTCACTTGAAGTCGTAGCAGACTCAGATGAGGACGAGGTCACGTGGGGGGTATTCGGAGTGGAGCTGCGCACGGCCGACGAGCTGCCAGGGGTTGATTCCTCGGAGCTGCTAGGCTTGCTGGAAGACGAGGGCGCCTTGGAGCTGCTAGGCTTGCTGGAAGACGAGGGCGCCTTGGAGCTGCTAGGCTTGCTGGAAGACGAGGACGTCGCCGTGCACGGCACGGTCACCGTGAGGGTGGTCTTGTCGTCGTCGTGGCCATCTTCCACGCCGGTCCAGTACTCGTAACAGAATGAACCGGTCGTGATGGTCGTAGATGTCGTAGAAACGCCGGAGCCAGTGCACGAAACGGTAAACGTGCGCGTGGTCTCCTGGCCGCGGGCATCGTCGCTAACAGCCGTCCACGTCTCCAAGCAAGTGCTGGCACTCAGCGAGGTCGACGTCGCGCACGGCACGGTCACCGTACGAGTGGTTCTCTCGTTGGGCGCACAGTCCTCGGAAGCCACCCACAACTGGATGCATGTCTCCTCCGTCGACCACAGGCATGTGTGGCACGAACTCGACGTGAGCAGCGGAAGCTTGGGCGTAGATGTGCGCGTAGCCGTGGCCGTGGCCGTCTTGTCGCACGCCACGGTGAACGTGAACGTGCGCGGGTTGGCGCCAGCCTCCACCGAGGTTGAGAGGCACAGGGTCGGGGTATCAGTGCAGGGCACGGTGACCAAGTGCGTCTTGCGCTTGCCGTCGCCGCAGTGTTCGATCGAAGTCAGGTACGAAACACACTCGGACAGGGTATCAATGGTGTGCGCCGGCTCAATCACGTGGCCGGGGTGCTTGCCGCCTCCCCAGAGGTGCTTTCCAAAGCCGAACGTCGCGCTGACCCCCGCGGGGGCAGCAGCAAGAAGCACACACGCGGCTCCCGTTCTCATGGATGTGGAACGTAAACAGGCCCCGGCGCGGGAGCGCCCGCCGCCGCTTATATACGGCTGCCCATTCGGGCCACTGCACATTGCCGTTTGTGGAGGAGCGTTTCTCCGTCTATGCGCCATCTAGCGCTGTTTGAGGAATGGTCCGCGTGTGAGAATACCCGGCTGAAGCGGGACATGCATGCGGACGCGGCGGCGTGCAGACGCGTGGTTGAACGACGTGGTTGCGCCGCCGCCGCCCGGACTGTATCCGCCACGGGCGGTCTCCCTCTCCGCTGCCCCCCGCCCGCCGGACCCGTCCGCCCGCGGCCCTGCCCCTGAGGCGCTGTCGCCGCGCATTGTTCCTTGGATCTGAAACGCGGGCGCACAGCGCAATCAAGCCTCGTGTAGCGTGCGTCGCCGTGCAGCACCGCGCGTTGCCGAAGCCTGCACCGACGCAAGCACCCCTTCGGCGGCAAGGGGTTGCTGCCGCTTCGGGCCGCCTTGCCGCCCAACAGAGAAGGTGCTGTCCGCGCACGCGCTCCGCCCCGCCCCGAACACACGCCCGCTGCCGCTGGTGCGGGCCAGAGAAGCACCGGTCGATCGCCGCGGCCCGACACGGCCTCCCGCGAGGCGGGCGCACCGCCCGAGCGTCGGCCTGCAGCGTGCAGTCTTCCAGCCCCGCCCGCGCCGGCCTGCGCAAGCCGCCGCATTCTCACCGCCCACGGCGCAGGGCACGCCGGCGACGCGTGCCGCGATCTCGGTCGCGCGAGCCCTTGGTGCAGCCGCCGCGCGGTGCTGTGCTGCTTTGTCCGGCGGCCGGTCCTCTGCCCGCCCGGCGGCCGCGCGGCGGGCGGCGGGGGTCCCGGGCGTCTGTCTAACGCTGTGCTTTGAGCATCTGCGGCACGGCGTGTTGGGGTGGTGCCGGTGCAGCGCTGCGGTGGCACGTCGCGCCGGCTTCTGTGTTGGTCTGTCCAAAGGCAACACCGCCCGCTACGGGTGCGCTCTGCTGCTGCTGCCACCACCACTGCCATCACCATTCCCGTCACTGCCGCCGCCGCTACCACCAACACCACCAACACCACCAACACCACCAACACCACCAACGCCACCAACACCAACGCCACCAACACCAACGCCACCACCTGCTGCCGCTGCTCGCTGCAGCTCTACCGACCGGCGCTGCAATGCATAGTCACCTCACCCTGCAACCGAATCACGAGATTCCACACGCTGCATCCGCCCGCGCCATCCGCCCGCCCTGCTGGGCTCTCCCACACGAGCCGTACTGCCCCGCCGCCCCGCCGCCCCGCCGCCCCGCCGCCCCGCCGCCCGCTGCCCGCCGCCCGCTACCCGCCACCCGCTACCTGCCTCTGCACCGCCCCGCCCGCTCCGCGCGGTTTGTTTGTCGCAGCGCCGTCTGAAACCACGCTGCATTCGGCAGCCCGGCCTGCGCCGCTGTGTGCTGCAGGGGTGCATAACCGAAAATAGCCCGCATGGCAGCGCCCGCGCTCCCGCCGCACTTCCGCCGCGCCGCCACGCCGCCTGGGCACCACCACACCGCCGCGAGAACGCCGCCCACCTGGCCCATGGCCCGGACCGCCCCGCGTGTCTTCGCGCAGCACGCCTGCGGAAACACCGACACGCACCACGCGCGTGCCGCCCGGGCGATCTGCCCGGCAACGCCCAGACCACTCCGTCTGCACACACGGCCGGCAGCCGGTGCCGGAAACGCCTGTGTGCTCGTGGGCATGGCCACTATACAGCTACCCTGCCAACTGTCCAATGCGGTCCAACACCGCCTTGTGGCGGAACTGCTCGCGCGCCAATGCCCGGATCTCCCGGAGCCCCGCCGCAAGCTCCACCCGCCCCGTCCCGCTGGCCGCCCGCACCAATGCAACCGCGTCGTCAATCGCCCGGATCTCGGCCACACACTCGTACGCTTGCTGGAGCGCCGGCGCTGGTGCCACCACAAGCCCGTCCACAGCGGGCTCCTCTGCCGGCGCGGCGCCGTTCACTGCCCCGTCCCGGTGGTACTCCGCAAGCCGGGCGGCCAAGTGTTCCAGGCGCTGTGCCACTCGCTCCTCCAAATGTGCAACCTCGCTCTCGACCGAAGCAAGGTACTGCCGGTACTGCTGGAGCCGTGCCGCCGTCTCTGACGCATAGGAAAACCGAGGGAGTAGCACGTCCACGGCGGCACCCACGGCGGCCGCCGTCTGTTGGAGTGCCGCCTCGTGCCCGCTCGGAACCGCCTGTGGGTCTGCCGCCGAGAGAATGTCACGAGCGCCCTCCCCTGCAGCCGCAGCCGCCACCGTGGCCGGCGTGGCCGCCAACGCCGGCGCCGCCGGGGACCTGGCCCGCTGGAGCGCTGACGGAAGCGGCGGCTTGGGTGGTGGGGCGTCGATGGCCGTGGCTCCCGGCAGCTGTGCAAAAGAAAGAGGCGTCTCCCGAGCACCGGGCCGCGGCGGCCGGGGAGGGGCCGCCTCCTTGTCGTCGGGCTGCAGGGCTCGCCCCGGCCGTGGGGGCCTCGGCGGAGCAGCCACCGGGGCCCTCGTCGGCACCGGCCGCGCCGCCTGCACCAACGGCACTTCCCGCGCAAACACCTCGCTCAACTCCCGCGCCGCCCCCACGGCCGTGCTGTCCACACCCCACCCCGCAAGCACAGGGTCGTACACCCGGCCGCTGGCATCCACGTGGTTGCCCGGGCGCACGACCATGTCGCCCACGGGCGTGACGTAGACAATCGGCGGCACGCGCGGAAACGCATGCGGAAACCACCACTCGACCGGAAACAGGTAGGCGCGGCCCGCAATCGCCACCGGGAGCGTGCCGTGGAGATTCACCAAGAGCGCGGTGGCGCCGCCGTCGTGCGTGTACGGGCGCGTGCGCGGCAGGAGCAGCGGGTACGCCGCAAGCACCTGTGCAATGTGCTGGAACGCCGGCACCGCGTCGCCGTACGCGGGCTCCACCACGCTCCACAACCAGGCCAACACCTCCGGAGCAGGCGCCATGGGTGGTCGGCGCCGTGCGCAGCGTGCAGGTCGGTGCGTGTCCCTTCGGTGCAGGCCGCGGTGCGCATGCATCGTCGCCCCCTACCTCTCTTTCCATGTCCGGCGCTGCGGTAATCGTTGGCTTTGTGGTGGTGGCGCTTCTCCTGACGCTTGCGTGGACGCTTGCGCCGAAGCAGAACACGGCCGTGTGGCGGTCCACCGTGATTCTCACGCTCGCAATGTGCTACCTCATGTGGGCCATCACGTACTTGTGCCAGTTGCACCCCTTGGTGGCGCCGCGGCGGAGCGACTTGCGTCCCGAGAAGGCGTAGCGCGCGTTTAATACAGCTATGTGTCTAGATGTAGCGCTGGGAGGCGGCGATGCGGCAGCTGCCGCACCGGTTGCCCCCCCGCGCACGCTCCCGCCAGCACGCTCCCCAGGTATCAAGTGGGGGTTGCGCCGCCGGGCTTGCTCTTCTCCATCACCAGAACCCAGCACCCTATGCGGAAGGGCGTGAGGCAGAAACAGGAGAGGCCGAACGGCTGCCGCTCGCCTGAGCAGCAGGTGTTCCGCGCGGCACATTTGCAGACGCGCGCGCCGCCCATATATACCGCCGCGGCGGTTACCCGGCCGCCGCCCTGCCCTGCCCGCCGACTCCGCCGCCGCGCCTGTTCCTCCCGCAGCCCATGGACTCCCCTGTGTTCCGCAGCGCGGTGCTGCTGGCGGCGCTGCTGGCGGTGTGGCCGCTCCGTGTGCTTTGGACCGCCGCCGCTGCCGCCGCCGCCGCCGTCTCGCTGGTGTGTGTGGCCGTGTGGTCGCTCTGCTATTTTTTGTTCGTAGGCCCCGTGGTGGCGGCGGCGCAGACGTGGGTGTACGGGGCCCTTCTCCCAGCGCGGCTCGGGTTCTACCTCGCGGGTGTTGCCTTCCCGACAGACGCGGCAGCGCGTGCCCGGCTCCTCCACCACATGTGGTTTGCGTGCGTCGTGGCGGCCGAGTTGGTCTTGAGTGCTGTGGCTGTGGGCGTGGGTGTGGGTGCGGGTGTGGCGCTTGTGGTGTATGCAGCGCGGCGGTGGCTCCGGGTGCCGGCTCCTGCCAAGGCGACACCGGTGCTTTCGACAGTGCCGGCAGGGGTGCGTGTCAAAGTGGTGCGCGAGCCGGTGCGCGAGCCGGTGCGCGAGCCGGTGCGCGAGCCGGTGCGCGAGCCGGTGCGCGAGCCGGTGCCGCCCACCTCGTCCGAGTGGGACACCACGCGTCCCACGAGCCTGGAGACACAGGGCGCGCTAGAAACGCCCGACACCACCGCGACCACGTCCACAGCCTGCAAGTAGCGCCATCGCAATGTCCCATTGACTGTCCCATCGCACATGAGCGTCATCCTCGCGTCGGCCGGGTATGACCACACGATCCGCTTCTGGGAGGCGCTCACGGGCGCGTGTCTGCGGACGATCCAGCACGCAGACCTGCTCGTGAACCGGCTCGAGATCTCGAACAACAAGCACTTCCTCGCGGCGGCGGGCCACACGGCGGTGCGGCTCTACGACATTCGCACGACAAACTCGGCGCCGATGATGCTGTACGAGGGGCACTCGACGAACGTGACGCTGATCCAGTTCCAGAGCGACAACAAGTGGCTCGTGCTGCTGCTGGAAGACGGCACGGTGAAGGTGTGGGACACGCGCGCCAACACGGTGCAGCGAAACTACAAGCACGGGTGCCCGGTGAACGAGGTTGTGATCCACCCGAACCAGGGAGAGTTGTTGTCATGCGATCAGGATGGAAACGTGCGGATCTGGGATCTCGGGGAGAACCGATGCACGCACCAGTTGATCCCGGAGGATGACGTGCCGATCCACTCGTTGCTGGTGGCGCTGGACGGGAGCATGGTGGTGGCTGGAAACAACCAGGGGAACTGCTACGTGTGGCGGATGGTGGAACAGAGCGACTCCACGCTGTTACAGCCAGTGGCCAAGTTTCGTGCGCACCTGAAGTACATCACGCGTGTCTTGTTGTCGTCGGACGTGAAGCACTTGGCAACGTGCAGCGCGGACCACACGGCGCGCATCTGGAGCACGGATGAGAACTTCAAGTTGGAGACGACATTGCAGGGCCACCAGCGGTGGGTGTGGGACGCGGCGTTCAGCGCCGACAGCGCGTACTTGGTGACGGCGTGCAGCGACCACTACGTGCGCTTGTGGGACTTGAGCACGAGCGAGACGGTGCGGCAGTACAGTGGGCACAACAAGGGCGCGGTCTGTGTGGCGTTGAACGACGTGTAGGGGGCGAGGGCCAGGCGCGAGCAGGCTCAGTCTTGCCACGGATACAAGTCCTCCATGGTGTCGACAAGGGCGGGAGCCCCGACGTGCTCCGGGCCTCCGGGGAGTGCGCAGTCGCGCGCCTCCAGCACGTCCCACAAGTCTTTCCGGGGACGGGCCCAGCCGCAGGCGCGGAACACGGCGTGCAGAGCCTCGGCGCACACGGAGCGGAAGTCACCGCTGCGGCCTCTCGTGTGGCACGCCACGGCTTGTTGCAACGCCTCCATGTTGCACACTGACGGCGCGGAGGCGGTGTACACGCGCCGGAGGGCGTGCAGCAGGAGCACTGCATATGCCCCGGCCGCGCGGGCGAGGACAGCACGGAGCTGGGGCGACTCCAGGGTGCGCAGCGCATTCCACATGGCAACGGCCAACTCGCGCAAGTTGTGGCCTGCGTGCGGACGCAACGCCAGCGTGTCTACGGAGCGCCGCACCCAGAAGGTGTCGAGGAGGAGGAGCGCCGCGTGCTGTGTGTGTTGGTTGCAGGAAGACGCCAACGCAATTTCCATGGCAAGAGGCACAGGGTAGGCCGGGCCGGGGTGGCGGTGGGCATAATGGGTGCAGAGGAGGTTGGTGATGTGGCGCGCCGCGGTGTCCAGGAGCGGGGGCACGGGAAGGGCGTATGTGTCGGTGTGTGTCGTGCCGGGGCGTGCGCACGCGGCGGCAGTCTCGATTGCAGTGGCGAGAGCGCTGGTGCCGGGACGGAGCACACAGCCGGCGGGGTCAAGAGGGTCGGGGTCTGTGCGGCAGGCAGTGCAGGTGCACTCGAAGAAGAAGCGGCGGCGGAGGTCGCGTTGGCGGAGCACGGTGCATGCGGCGGCCGTGCAGTAGGTTATGGTCAACTCTGTGCCCGGGGCCACGGCCTCGGTGGCGACGAGGCGCGCGACTCCGCCCTCAAACACGATGGTGGTGTTGGGGTGGCAGCGGTGGTTGAGCAACAGAAGAATGGGATCGAAAACGACGCCGGTTGCCTCGCCGAATGTGTTGGTCATGACGGCAGCGTTCACAAGGACAAGACAGACCAAGCGGTAGTACGGGGAGGGTCCGCAGGCTGCGGTGAGACGTGCGTGGATTGCAACAGCCTCGGCGTGGGCAGCTGCGGTCTCGGCGTGGGCAGCCGCCATAAATGCCGCTTCGTGGGAGGTGAGTGTGTCCAAGGCAGCCCGGAGGCGGGGCAGACGGGCAGCGTGGGTCGCCATGCGGAGCACACAGGCCTCCAAGACTCCCGGACGCGACGACAAATGGCGGCACTCGGCGGCGTGGGGGGCGCGGTCGCGGCGCGCGCACTCCGCGGAACACCACACGGCAAAGCGACAGGCGGAGCATGGCTGCGGGTGGTCGAGACGCCGGAAGCAGCGGTTGCAGCACACGAGCCGGTGGTCGTCGGCGGCAGCCACTTCGTGGGGCAGGTGGAGCACGGCAGCCGCGGGGACAAAGGCGTACACGACGGAGCCGGCCGGGGCGGCAGCGGTGGTGCAGACACCGCGGTGGGCCGGACCGTCGTGGAGGCGGTGCGGGGCAAGCGGCCGGGGGAACACCACGGCGGACGGCGGCGGAGACATGGCGGGCTGGCGGCTGCGCTACAAACAAGGCGGGCGGGTGCTGGGGCGCACTACAACTTGGACTTGCCCTCTTTGAGCACAACATCGCGGATAAAGCCCTCCAGGAAGCTGGACACCTGGGCAAAAACACGCTCGAACTCGCCCACGCCGTCGCTGCGGAAGGGGTCGTCGATGTCGGTGTCGTCGCCGTCGGGGTCCCAGCGGCCAAAGATGGCGACCGTGGCGCGGCAGCCGCGAGGCGCAAGGCCCTGGAGCCGCCACAAGTTGGGCTCGTCGACGGCAATGATGTAGTCAAAGCGGTCAAAGGCCGCCATGGGGATCTGCTCCGCCACGGTGTCGACCTCGATGTCGTGCTGGGCGCACACGTGCACGGTGCGGGCGTCGGCGGGCTTGCCGCGGTTGATGCTGGCGCAGCCGTACAGACGGATGGTGCCAAACCGGTCTGCAACGCCGAGCCGCTGTGCCGTGTGACGGAAGACGGCCTCGGCCATGGGGGAGCGGCAGATGTTGCCCCAGCAGACGAAGGCAATGTTGAGGGGCGGGGCCATTGGCGGGAGGAGCGGGGTGGGGGTGGCGGGAGGAGCGGGGTGGGGCCGGAGCGGGGCAGAGCCGGGTGTAGCGAGGCAGGATGGCGCGGGCCGCCGCGGCGTTCGGTCGGCGTGCGGGGTGCGCATGTGCACGGGTGTGCAGCGGGGGGCGCCGGGTGTACGGGTGCGCGGGCGGGACAGGTGCACGGATGCGTTGTCTCCTCCATCGGCCACACACACGCACCACACGCTCTACACAGACTCGTCGAGGATGAGCGCGCGGAAGCTTCAGCAGGAGGTGGACAAGCTCTTCAAGAAGATCCATGAGGGACTTCAGACGTTCCAGGGGATCTACGACAAGTTTGCGATGAGCGAGAATCCGTCGCAGAAGGAGAAGCTCGAGGCCGACCTCAAGCGGGAGATCAAGAAGCTCCAACGGGCGCGGGACCAGGTGAAGAGCTGGCAGGGCGGGAATGACGTGAAGGACAAGAAGGCGCTTGCGGAGGTGCGGCGGTTGATCGAGGTGGAGATGGAGCGGTTCAAGGAGGTGGAGAAGGGGATGAAGATCAAGACGTTTCTGAACGAGGGTCTCAGCATGGACCGGATGGGGCCGCGGGAGCGGGAGGTGCTTGGGATGAGCGAGTGGTTGCAGGGGTGCATTGAGCAGCTTGAGCAGCTGGCAGAGCTGCTTGAGGCGCAGGTGGATGCGGCGGCGTCGAAGAAGCGGCGGACGGCGAAGAAGGAGGCGGAGTTGGGGGAGTTGAAGGAGGGGTTGGAGCACAACCGGTGGCACCAGGTGCGCCTTGAGGCGTTGAAGCGGTTGGTGGAGAACGGGGAGGTGGAGGTGGAGCAGGTGGAGGAGATCAAGGAAGGGATTGAGTGGTTCGTGGAGGAGAGCGGATGGGACGCTAACTTGTACGACGACATTTTGCCGGAGGGGGTGGGAGAGGGGGAGGGGGCCGGGGAAAAGGAGGGGGCCGGGGAGAAGGAGGGGGACGAGAAGGGAGAGAAGAAGACGGGGCGGAAGGCGGGGGGAGCAGGGAGTGGCGGAGCGACGAGGACGCGGTCAGTGAGTACTGCAAGTGCGAGCGGAGCCAAGACGGCAGGTGGGGGCGTGGGTGTGGTGGCGGTGCTGGCACCCGCGTCGGCAAGCGGGACGGGAGCGGCTGCGGAAGTGGCGGCGGAAGCGGCTGCAGGAGTGGCTGCAGGAGTGGCCGTGGCGCCTGCACTGGCGCCTGCTGCAGCAGGGAGTGTTACGGGACCGTTGTCTTCGCTTGAGACCGCACTCCAGCGGTTGGCGACACCGCCGCCGTTTGCGTCGGTGCGACTGGTGCTCGAGAACTCGCTTCTCAACTGTCCGGATCTGTACGATCTGGAAAAGCCGCGGCTTTACCGCGCTGCGAAGCCGCACCCGACCCCAGCCAACTATCCCCAGGAGCCACTTGTGGACCTTCTCAGCGGGCTGCGGGCCAAGATCTACGCCAAGTTTGACGATGCGACCTTGTTCTTCTTGTTCTATTTTCGACACGGGGAGTACTTGCAGGCAGTGGCGGCACAGGAGTTGGCGCTGCGTGGTTGGGGGTTCAACGGTGGTGTGTGGCTGCGTGGAGGAGCCGCATGGGACGTGGCGACGTGGTGTGAGGTTCAGGGCGTGGCATGACGTGGCGCGCTGCGACGAACACGGTGGAGGGCGTGACGGCATGGACGCTCGGGCTACGAAATGTACACAACCAGAAGGATGGTTAGACGGTATCAATGTATTGAAGCTCTACACCATCAACAAGGCGAGGAGGGGGAGAATGGCGCCGGCGGAGAGCGAGCTGGCGCCGTTGGGGATGG
>JAJMSD010000219.1:0-10396 GCA_030558265.1 [Candida] pseudocylindracea
CTCTCCCTCTCCCTCTCCCTCTTCCTCTCCCTCTTCCTCCCCCGCACGCCACACCGCCGCTGGCACGGCACAATGGAGGAGGAGCGCGACACCGAGCCACACACACGCGTCTAGAACACACACCGCAGCCGACCCGTGCGGCAGCGCACCGGCCGCCACCAGGCCTGCGAGGCGCAACGAGTGGAGGACGGTCGAGACGAGCGCCGCCGGCGCCACGCACGAAAGGGATACGGGAGAGAACATGGCGGGTAGGGCGGCAGCCGGGACAGGCTCGGCGGGTGGCGGCGCCCCACACGCACCCCCTGGCCGCGGACCCGCCGCGCTACACCAAACCATCGATCTCGCTGTCCAGACTGATCTCGCTGCCCCACCCCGCCTCCTCGTCCTCGATCTCCTCCAGAAGCGCGCTCTCGCTCTCGGCCGCGCTTGTTCCCGCGCTCTCCGTGCCCCACCACCGCTCCACTGCAATCGCTCCGCGCCCCCACCGCCCGCCGCACCGCCGCCACGTGCGCCCCACTCGCGCGTCCTCGGCCCGTGCCTCGCGCACCGCCGCATACCACCGCCCGTACGTGTACCCGCCGTGGGCCAGCGTGCGCGCCACACCCGCCAACGCAAGCCGGCACCCCGCGAGCCCGAGCACCGGGTCCACCACGTCGCCAAACGACATGGCGTCTGCCGCCGCCGCCGCCGCTGCGAGCTCCTGCACCCCCGCCGCGTAGTTGTCTAGCACCAGGAGAAGCACCCGTTCCGGCGCGTGGCCGCTCGCCGCCACCTGCTCCACCGCCCAGTAGTTTGCGTCGCGCTCCACCAGCCGCGTGCCGTGCACAATCTTGCCGACCGCGTGGAACAACAGCGTGGCGGTGTCGGGCGTGGCTACGACGCCGCCGGGTCCACGGCTCCAGAACTCGAGTGCCGCAATGGCCGCCCGCAAGTCGCCGACTCCGGCGAGCGCTGCCACCGCCGCCTCCACCTCGTGCCGCGGCCGCGCGCGCACCCCGGGCTCGGCGTCGGCAATGGCACGGAGCGGCCGCACGAGGATCAGCCGCGCAATCGCATTGAACCGCACCACCCGCACCAGGCGGTGGGCCAACACAGCGGCTCCCAAGAGCACGTCGGCGTTGACGCCAAACTCGCCGCCGTCGTCCACCACCTCCGACACGCACACCACGAGCATCGGGCGCGCGGTCTGCACGTGGAGCCACTCCGCAAGCGCCCCACGGAACGCCTCAAGCGTGCCCTCGTGGTATGTGTTGGGCAACTCGTCCACCAACACCGGGAGCGGGCTGAAGCGCGCGTCGGCGAGAAACTCCGGGAAGGTCTGCACCGACAGCATGCCCTCGGGCGGCTGGTTGCGGAACTCGACGTACGCGGGGGGTGGGTGGAGCTCGCGGAGCACGGCGCGGGCGGCGGTGCTCTTGCCGCTGCCGCTGGGCCCGGCAAGGACGACGAGCCGCGGGCGTGCCGCAAGCGCGGCGCGGAGGTCGGCAAGCTTCCGCGGGTGGAGGGCGAGATCTGCGGTCGACGCCGGTGCGTGCTTGGCGGTCCACGGAAGGCCGGGCGGGCGCGGTGTGGACGGGCGCGGTGTGGACGGGCGCGACAGAGCAGTGCTCGCCAGCCGGAAGCGGCGGAGCGTGGTGAAGGACAGGAGCGGGCGCTTGGCCGGACCCGGACCCGCCGGTGCCGTGTCGGCCTCGTCGTCGCTCACGACCCGCGCCCGCTTGGGAAGCCGCGCCATGGCGGCGGCGGCGGCGGCGGCGTGCCGTGGTGGATGCAGGCCGCGATGCGTGTGTGCACGGATGCGTGTGCGTGCAGGAGGGGAGCGTGCAGGAGGGGAGCGTGCAGGAGGGGAGCGTGCAGGAGGCGGGCGTGCAGGAGACCAGCCCGCTGCGCGGCGTGGACGGCGGGCGGCGGGCGCGGAGCGGGGACGGGCGCGGCGGCGCGGCAGGGATGGCGGACCAGGACGCGGCGGGCCGCCCACACGCCACATCGACCCACCGGGGCAGCGCCTCGCACCACACAACCCACCGGCGGTGCTCATCACGCAATCGTGCCACAGTCCACAGCCGCCACACTGGGGGGTATATAGCGTGGGGCGGGTCCGGTGGAGCGGCGGACATGGCGACGTTCCCGGTCAAGTCGGTGGCGATTATTGGCGGCGGGGCGCTGGGGGCGGTGGCGCTCGACATTCTCCTCAAGGAGAAGGCGTTCTCGCGGGTGGAGCTCTTTGAGCGGCTGGAGCAGGCGGGCGGAGTGTGGGTGCTCGACGGGGGGAGCAGCAAGCAGCTCGGGGAGTTGAACGGGGTGGGGCCGGGGGCGACGCCGGAGACGGTGGACCCGGCCACGGTTGTGCCTGTGTTTGGCGCGGACGGGGCGGCAGGCGAGACGGTTGTGCAGCCGCACCGGTTCGAAGAGACGCCGGCGTACGCGGGGATCCGGACGAACATCCCGGAAAAGTACATGACGTTTCTGGACCGGCCCAAGTGGCCGGAGCTCGACCAGCCGGAGGTGGACACGTTGACGACGCGGGAGGCGGTGGTGGCGTACATCCAGAGCTACATTGCGCCGAACGAGGAGCACGTGCGGTACCGGACGACGGTGGAGCGGGTGCGGAAGGCGGGGGCGGGGTTTGAGGTGGTGACGCGGACGCGGGAGGGGGGGCGGGAGGTGTGGGCGCGGCGGGAGTTTGACGCGGTGGTGGTGGCGGTGGGCCACTACAGCATTCCGTACATTCCGTCGGTGGAGGGGCTTGCGGAGGTGGGCGCGGCGCTTCCGGGGGTGGTGGAGCATGCCAAGTTCTTCCGGGACGCGGGGCGGTACCGGGGGAAGCGGGTGGTGGTGGTGGGGCTGCGGGCGCTGGGGTTGGACATTGCCAAGTTGGCGGCGGAGCACGGGGCCGAGGTGTATCTCAGTCGGCGGACGGTGCAGGCGGACTCGAAGCTTCTTCTGCGGATCCTGGCGCTCCCGGAGGGGGTGTCGGTGCGGCCGGCGATCCGGCGGTTTCAGTTGGAGGACAGCAAGGTGCTGGTGGAGTTTGACGACGGGACGGTGGTGCCGGACGTGCACCACGTGGTGTACGGGACGGGGTACTACTACCTGATTCCGTTCCTCCGGGAGGAGTACCCGGGGTTGGTGGCGGCGACACACGACCACCTTCCGCGGGCGTTCCAGCACACGTTCTTCATCGACGACCCGCGGGTGGCGGTGCTCGGGGCGCCGACGGACGCGTTGAGTCTCCGGGCGTTCGAGTACCAGGCGGTGTGGGTGCTGCGGGTGTTTGCGGGGAAGGTGGGGCTTCCGGGGGTGCTGGAGCAGGAGGCGTGGGCGGCGGGGCGGCGGGCGCACGCGGCGAGCAAGACCATCTCACCGGGGCGGGCGTTCCACACGATTGGGCTCACGGAGGCGGTGGAGTTCCGGGACGCGTTGGTGGCGTTGGGCGGGGGCATTGAGCCGATTGGGGAGGGGCGGGCGTTCCCGGTGCTCACGGCGGAGGAGCGGGCGGAGATCGAGCAGATGCGCGTGAGCTTGGGGCTCAATGGGGGAGCGGCGCCGGAGGCAGAGACGGGGGCGGCGTCGGTGTCGACGTCGGTGTCGACGCCCGCCACGACGCCGCCGGGGTCGGGGTCGGTGAGTCCGAAGTAGGGGTGGAGGTATATATACGAACAGGTATTTCGGAGATGGGCTGGCGCGGAGGCGGGGTGTAGTGGATGGCGGCGGCGTGATGGCGGGGGTGTGGTGGCGGCGGGGGTCCGGCAACCGTCGACCGTCGCAGCAGGAGGCGCGCCCGGCGCTACCAGCAGCGCGCCCGTCGCTACCAGCAGCGCGCCCGTCGCTACCAGCAGCGCGCCCGGCGCTACCAGCAACCAGCTCATCGCGCTGCGCACGACCGCGCGTGTTTTTTTGCAGCGGCAGGCAACCACACATGTTTCTGGCAGAGCTCCCGGCGTACGGCACACAGACGCTCGAGGGGACGGTGGCGCCGGTGCGGTACCGGCCGCGGGGCCGTGAGAACCAGAGGCGGTATGCGGCGGTGTGTGAGTGGGTGGCGCAGCGCGTGGCGGGCCTCAGCAGCGACGGCGTGATGAGCGCGGCAGACGAGGTGTTGGCGGTGGTGGTGGGGGACGCAGGGACAGGGGCGGAGGCGGAGGTGGGGGCGTTGCTCGGGACGGAGGTGGACGAGGCGGCGTTCCACGAGGTGGTGCAGTTGGCGCGGGGGTTGAGCGACTACGGGGGCGGGGAAGCCGCGGCTGTGGCGATCGACCTCGAGGCGGAGGAGGCGGCGGAGGCGGCGGAGGCGGCGGAGGTGGCGGAGGGAGGAGCGGAGGAGGAGGCGGGAACGGGCGGAGACACAGACATGGTGGGAGGGGAGCCACGCACTCTCCCAGAGAGCGCCGCGAGCCACGGCGCAACCAACGAGGCCGCGCCGGGGAACACGCCCGCGGTGGTGGACCTCCGGACGGCCATGCCGGCAGTGGGGCTTCCGCATGTGGTGCTCCCGGCCGGTGCGTTCCAGCGGGACACGGCGCACACGCGCGAGATCCACGTGCCGCCGCCGGACGCGCTTCCACCGGCGCAGGACCTCGTGGAGGTGGCCCTGCTCCCCGAGTACGTGCAGGCGGCGCTCCCGCCGACGCCGACACTCAACCGGGTGCAGCTGCGGGTGCTTCCGCTGGTGATGGACGGGGAGACGTCGGTGCTCGTGTGCGCGCCGACGGGGGCGGGAAAAACCAACGTGGCGGTGCTTGCCATTGCGGAGCTTCTCCACCGGCGGCCACGGGGGCTTGCGGTGTATGTGGCGCCGCTCCGGGCGTTGGTGGCGGAACAGGCGCGGGAGCTTGCGGCGCGGTTCCCGGAACACCGGGTGCGGGAGATGACGGGAGACGCGCAGGTAACTCGGGCGGAGCTCCGGGAGACGAGCATTGTGGTGACGACGCCGGAAAAGTGGGACGTGACGACGCGACGGGGAGTGCCGGCGCGGACGGGGCTCGTGGTGGTGGACGAGATCCACCTTCTCGGGGACTCGCGCGGGCCGGTGCTCGAGGCGGTGGTGGTGCGGCACCGCGGAGCGGGAGTGCGGATTGTGGGGCTCCTGGCGACGCTCCCCGACCCGGCAGGAGTGGCGCTGTTCATTGGGGCTCCGGCGACACACACGCACACGTTTTCGGCGGGGTTCCGGCCGTGTCCGCTCGAGATGCGGTTTGTGGGGGTGCGGGAGACGCGCGCGTTGGCCCGGGCGCAGGCGCTCAACCGCGTGGCGTACGAGGCGGTGGTGGAGCTGCTCCCGCAGCAGACGATTGTGTTCGTGCACGGGCGGCGGGACACGGTGGCGACGGCGGAGTGGATCCGCGCGCGGATGGCGGAGGAGGGGAGGGGGTGGGAGACGGACAGCGGGACGCGGGGGATTCTCGAGACGGAGGCGGCCGGGGTGTCGGGGCCGGTCCGAGCGTTGGTCACGGCCGGGTTCGGGGTGCACCACGCGGGGATGGGGCGGGAGGAGCGGCGGCTCGTGGAGGATCTCTTTGCCGGCGGGCATCTCCGAGTGCTTGTGCTGACGGCGACGCTCGCGTGGGGCGTGAATCTCCCGGCGCACACGGTGGTGGTGAAGGGGACGGAGGTGTACCTGGCGGCGGCGGGCGGGTGGACCCGGCTCCTGGCACAGGACGTGCTCCAGATGCTTGGGCGGGCGGGGCGGCCGCGATACGACACGCAGGGCGTGGGGGTGGTGGCGACGACGGCGGAGGAGGTGGCGCACTACGTGGCGGTGACGCAGCAGCAGCTTCCGCTCGAGCTGCAGATGGCGGTGGGGCTTCCGGCGGCGCTCAATGCAGAGGTGGCGGGGGGGACGGTGGGGCGGTTGGCGGAGGCGGAGGGGTGGGTGTGGGGGACGTACATGGCGGTGTGCATGCGGGCGCGGCCAGAGGCGTACGGTGCGGAGGCGGGAGAGGAGGGGGTGGCGGCACGGGTGCGGGAGCTCAGCCACTCGGCGCTCACGGTGCTAGCACTGCTTGGGCTTGTGGAGTACGACGGGGCGGAGGTTGTGGCGACGCGCGCGGGCACGATTGCGGCGGAGTTCTACGTGGCGCCGGAGCTGATGGCGCGGTACGTGCGGGAGCTCGAGCCGCACATGGACCGGGTGGATCTCTTGCGGGTGTTTGCGCGGTCGGAGGAGTTTGCACAGCTTCCGCTCCGGCCCGAGGAGCGTGGGGAGGTTGTGCGGCTTGCACCGCACGCGCCGATTCCGATCAAGGACGCGGTGGAGCTGGCAGGGGCCAAGATCGGGCTTCTTCTCCAGACACACATTGGCCGGGTGGGGCTCGCGGAGCTCTCGTTGCTGGCAGACCAGGCGCACGTGGCGGGGAGCGCAGTGCGGCTTCTCCGGGCGCTCTGGGCGGTTGCGGTTGCACGGGGGATGGCGGTTGCGGCTGGGGAGCTTGATCTTCTTGCGCGGATGGCAGAGCGGCGGATGTGGTGGCTGCAGCTGCCGTTGGGGCAGATGGAGGAGGCGCCGGAGGGGCTTGTGCGGCGGGCAGAGGCGCTGGCGCTTCCGTGGAGTGCGTGGTTGGGGGTGCGGACGGCGGCGGAGGCGGCGGCAGTGCTCCGAGTGGAGCGGGGAGCGGGGACGGTGGTGGAGTTGGTGGGGCGGTTCCCGCGGGTGCGCCTCAGTGCGGAGGTGGAGCCGCTCACGCACCTGGTGGGGCGGGTGCGGCTTGAGGTGCGGGCAGAGTGGACGGGGCAGGCGGAGCGGTTCTGGGTGGGGGTGAGCGACGGGGTGGGGGAGCGGTTGGTGCACTCGAGCATGGTTGTGGTGGGGGGCGGGAGCCGCGAGGTTGTGGTGGAGTTCCCGGTGCCGCTTGGGGGGTGGGGTGTTGTGCGGGCGGTGGGGGAGCGGTGGATGGGGAGCGAGCTGGAGGTGGCGGTGGATCTCCGGGTGGCACGGCCGCCAAAGTGGAAGGGGCAGCGGGCGGTGGGGGCGGGGGAGCAGTTGCCGGCGGGGAACGTGGTTGTGTTTGGGCAGGAGGACGCGGTGAGGGTTGTGGAGGCGCACGAGGGCCAGGCGGTGTACCTCCACCCGTCGGGAGAACGGTGCGCGGCGGTGGGGGCGCGGTTGGGGGCCGGCGGGGCGGAGGGGGAGACGGGGGTGCTCTGCGGCGACCCGGTGCGGGACGCACACACGATGCGGACGGCACGGGTGGTTGTGGCGACGCCGGCGCAGTACGAGTGTGCGTCGCGGCGGTGGCTCACGCGACGTGGGGTGCGCGCGGTGACGCTTGTGGTTGCGGACGAGGTGCACACAGTGGGCACGGACGCGGCGTACGAGATTGCCCTCACGCGGGTGCGGGTCATGGGGGCGCACAGCGAGACGCCGGCACGGATTGTGGGGGTGCTGGCGCGGGTGGCGGATCCGCGGGACATGTGCGCGTGGCTCGGGGCGACGGGGGTGGAGCGGGAGCGGACGGCGCGGGTGGAGGTGCGGGGGGAGAGTCCGCGGATGTTGCGGGAGGTGGCGGAGGCGGCGGAGCGGCACGGACGGGCGGTGGTGGTGGTGGCGGACTACGCGGCGGGAGTGCGTGTGGGGAAGCGGGTCGGGGCGGTGGCGGAGGCGTTTGCGCTTGCGGGCGCGCTTGCGGGGCGGGAGGAGGCGCGAGAGGCGGCGGAGCGGGTGGAGGACGCGGGGCTTGCGGAGCTTCTCCGGGCAGGGGTGGGGATGGTGTACGGGGGCATGGGGGCGGGCGACCGGCGGGTGGTGGAGCGGCTCGGCGGCGTGTGTGTGGTGACGCGGGACGCGTGGGTGGGCGGGTGCGAGTATGTTGCGGTGGTGGGGACGGAGGCGGGGCAGGGGGCATGCCTGCTCGAGACGGTGCTTGGGTTTGTGGGGCGGGCGACGGCAGAGGCGGTTGTGTACGCGCTGGCGCCGTGGATGGAGGAGTACTACCGGGAGTTTGTGGAGACGGGGCTCCCGGTGGAGTCGGTGCTCGGAGGGGCGCTTGCGGACGCGGTGGGGGTGGAGGTGGCGAGCGGGGTGGTGACGTCGCGGCAGGGGTGTGTGGACTGGATGACGCACCTGTTGCTCTTCCGGCGGTTGATGCTGAACCCGGGCAAGTACGGGAGCGAGGACGTGCTGGGGTGGATGCTGGAGGCGGTGGAGACGGCGGTGGAGGAGTTGGAGGGTGCGGGGATGGTGGGGGTGGAGGAGACGGCGGAGGTGGAGGTTGCGGGGCGGGGGATGCTAGCGGTTGCTGCGCACCACGGGGTGCTGTTCCGGAGCGTTGTGCGGTTGGTGGGGGCGGGGGCGGGTGTGTGGGAGGTGCTCGACGCGGTGTGCGGGTGCGGGGAGGTGGAGGCGGAGGTGGGGGCAGGGGAGGCGGCGCAGCTCGAGGCGTGGCACCGGACGCTCCCGGCGCGGCTTGCGGGGGCAGACTTTGGGACGGGACACGCGAAGGCGTTTGTGTTGGCGCAGATGTGGATGCAGCGGCGGGACGTGGGGACGATGGTGGGGGCGATGGCGGGGGTTGTTGCGGGGGCGGTGCGGGTGTTGCACGCGGCGGTGGATGTGTTTGGGAGCGCGGGGCGGATGGCGGCGTTGGCGGCGGTGGACGTGTGCCAGGCGTTGGTGCAGGGGGTGGTGCCGGGGGACGTGATGGGCCAGGTGCCGTTCTGGGGGAAGATGCAGGCGGGGATGGCGGGGGTGGAGAGCGTGTACGAGGTGATGGAGATGGAGGAGGAGGAGCGGGCGGCGGGGATGCGGGGGTTGACGCGGCGGGAGGCGGGGGCGGTGGCGCGGTTTGTGAACGCGTATCCGGCGGTGGAGATGGAGGTGCGTGTGGACGGGGAGGGGGTGGAGGTGGGGTTGGTGCGGGAGGGGGCGGAGGACATGGAGGTTGTGGGGCGGGGGGAGAAGCGGTGGGAGACGTGGTGGGTTGTGGTGGGGGAGGGAGAGGAGTTGTATGGGGTGGAGCGGGTTGTGTGGGAGGCAGGGGAGGCAAGAGTGCGGTTTGGGGGGGTGGTGCGGGGGACGGTGTATGCGGTGTGCGACGGGTACTTGGACGTGGACCGAGAGGAGGCGGTGGGGGGAGGAGAGGGGGCGGGGGCCTGAGGGAGCGGAGCGGGAGCGGGGGGAGCGGAGTGGGAGCGGAGTGGGAGCGGGGTGGGAGCGGGGTGGGTGCCTGATAGGGAACGGAGAGGGACTGGAGCGGGGCCGGAGCGGGGACGGAGAGCGGCTGGACCCTGGAGGCCGATTTCACGTGACGTCCACATCTGGGCATGGCAGATACTTCCGCATACGCACATTCCGACCACATCCGGGTAACTGCGACAGGCACCCGCCGGGTAATCACCCGTTACCCTACCGTCCCGACTTGCTAGCCCTCCACGCATCCAACCCACACAACCGCGTCTCCCTGATCCCCCTCTTCCCCACTCCCTCCAACACCCCTGCGAAATGTACGTCTTCCCGCGTCCGGACGCGGCACGGCCCGCGGACGTCCGGGCGGGCTGCGGGCTGATTGATTGGCCCTGCGGCGCGCGCCCGCCACCGGCACACGATACTAACATCCAGGACCTCCCGCGAAGACTCTGTGTACCTCGCCAAGCTTGCCGAGCAGGCTGAGCGCTACGAGGAAATGGTGGACAACATGAAGGCGGTGGCGTCGTCCGGCCAGGAGCTCCTGGTGGAGGAGCGCAACCTTCTCTCGGTGGCGTACAAGAACGTGATTGGTGCGCGCCGCGCACTGTGGCGGATCGTGTCGCTGATCGAGCAGAAGGAGGACCTGAAGGGCAACGAGTCGCAGGTGACGCTCATCAAGGAGTACCGCACGAAGATCGAGGCGGAGCTCTCGAAGATCTGCGAGGACATTCTCCAGGTGTTGTCGGAGCACCTCATCCCGCTGGCGCAGAGCGGCGAGCTGAAGGTGTTCTACTACAAGATGAAGGGCGACTACCACCGCTACCTCGCGGAGTTTGCGGTGCAGGAGAAGCGCAAGGACGCCGCGGACCTCTCGCTCAAGGCGTACATGACGGCGCTGGACGTGGCGGTGACGGAGCTCCCGCCCACGCACCCCATCCGCCTCGGGCTCGCGCTCAACTTCTCCGTCTTCTACTACGAGATCTTGAACCTGCCGGACCGTGCCTGCCACCTTGCCAAGCAGGCCTTTGACGACGCCATTGCCGAGTTGGACACGTTGCTGGAGGAGAGCTACAAGGACCTGACCCTCATCATGCAGCTTCTCCGCGACAACCTCACCTTGTGGACCAGCGATATGAGCGAGGCCGATGCCGAGAAGGAGGAGGCCAAGGAGTAGCAGTAGCTAGCGCACAGGTAGAGGCCTGAATCTATTGTTGTTCAAGTGGCGCGCCGCAGCTGTCGCAGGCACCCGCTGCAGCGCACGCGCAGCACGCACCC
>JAJMSD010000220.1:0-10382 GCA_030558265.1 [Candida] pseudocylindracea
AGAGTCGCTAGAAGGGATGGTGATCCCGCCGCACGTCAACGTGTCAATCGTGACCGAGCGCGCGATTCCGCGCCATGTGTGGGACATTCGGCGGATCACGGAGCTTCGGGTCAGCGGTCTTGCGGTGGCCTCCCTCGAGGAGATGCTGCCGCAGGTGTCCCTCGAGGCACTTGAGGTGGTGGTGGATGGACCGACCGACCGGGGCCTGGCCGGAGGGAGCGTCGAGACATGGCCCCGGATTGAGCTTCCGGACCTTCTGCGGTTGCAGCAGGTGTCGAAGCTCAAGCTCACGTTGAACAACCCGAAGGTCGACATTGACTCCAGCCGTCTTCCGCCAAACTTGGCTGAGTTTGTGGTCAATAGCCTCATTGGCTTTGTGGCGAACGAGCCTCGGTTTGCATTGGACCTTGAGCACATGCCGTTGACCAGACTCGGGGTCTTTGGGGTGCAGCGATTTGACTTTACCTCGGTCCGGTTCCCTGCGACGATCGAAATCGTCAGCTGCTTTGCCCTGCACATCAAGGCTGCTGGTGCGCGTTTTCCGGAGGGTCTCCGCGAGTTGACTCTCAGTGACACGGAAGTCTCTCTTGACGGTATGGTGCTCCCCGAGAGTCTCGAACAGCTCACGGTTTTTGACAGTGTCGGAGCAGACTTTTCGCGGCTTGCACTTCCTCAGGGTCTCAAGAGCCTTGTCATTTCTGGGAGCGTGGCCAGCCTCGACGGCGTCAAGTTGCCCCTGCATCTTGAGAGGTTGGAGATGATGTATTCCGGCTTGGCCAACCCGTGGACTACCTCCGGCGGGGAGCACGTGCGGTACCCCGACTCGCTCCGGAGCCTCGACTTGGACGGTAACAGGGACATGGTGGCGCCGCCGCCCGGGTACGTCTTTCCCGCGCTGCTCAGGGAGTTGTCGTTGAGCGACTGCGCAATCCGGGACCTCGCTCCGTGGCGCTTCCCCCCGCTCGAGAGCTTGGACTTGGGGAACGGCTACTTCCGGGTGCGTGAGGAGTATGAGTGGCCGCTGATTGGCGAGCTCCGCGTGCTGCGGGACGGCGACTGGGAAGGCAGTCTGTTCCCCCAGCTCAGCAGACGGGAGAGGGCGATCCTCAAGCGCAAGGTCCCGGGGGTGGTGTTCTAGTAGCGGGCGGCGCGTGTAGGCCCTGCGCGGAGCTGGTCCGCTGCCTTGGTTTCGCACGGCCGGGGCTCGCGCAGACTGCAGGCAGACCCGAACACGGACGCGGCGAGAATGCCGGATTATTTGTTGGTCGGAGATAACACCTCCGTCCTCGCGCACATGTTTGACGTGCTCGGGCGGTTGCGCGAGCTCCCCCCGGCCGTGGTTGACAACGTGGTGTTGTTTCTCTCGCCCGTGCAGGCCTCCGAGCTTGCCCGCAGCCGCTACGACACGTTGCGGGCGGTCGCCGCGGCGCGCTGCTACCTGCGGGTGGTTGTCAGCAACGCCGCATCCCTGCTCAACGCGGAGCGGCAGATCGTGGCTCGCCGCGACACGAAGCGATACCTTGAGATCCACTACAATACACTCTGCGCTCTTGCCCGTCTCGGGACGCCCCCCCCTCACAAGATCAGACACCTTGTGTTGGACGCAGCGTCGTTCGTGTACGGGTCTCTCTCCAGCCATCCCGAGCTCCAGCAGTGGTTGACAGAGCACACGCACACCGTCGGACTCGGGGTGGAGTTGAGCGGGGATGGCAGAAACCCACAGAGGTTGGGGGCGCTCTTGGACTTGTGTGCCTTCAACCTCACCAGCTTGGAGTTGTCGTTCGTGGACCGCTGGGACCTGATGGTTTTGGAGGCTCTCCAGAGCTGCCCCGCCACGGTGAGAGCTCTTTGCTGCAGGTTTTCCGAGATTGACTATGGCCAGCCGCTTGACGCGTTCATCCCCGCCCTCTCCATCCCGGCCTCGGTGGTGGAGTTGGTTCTCGCGGCTCCGAGCCACGCCTTTGCCGCCGTGCCGGAGCTACCGCCACGTCTCCAGTCTCTCGAGCTCGAAGGATCCGTGGCTGATGTCTCCGAGCAGTCTCTTCGGTTCCCCCCGCTGCTTTGCGAGTTGTGGGTGACTTCGAGTGCGGGGCACGCGGTGACAATCCTGCCGGCAGCACGCCAGCGGCTTGCCTCCGGATTGAGACACAACTTGGTGGTTTCGGGGACCCCGGGGCCCCATCTGGCGCTCAAACGCGTCCCCCACCCGACGCTTCGCCGCTCCTTGTCCTTCAGTTTGGAGCTCCAGGAGACCGCCAGCTACGAGGAGATGTGGTTGCCTGCTGGCTCCCGCCTCGAGGTGGCATGTACGTGTGGACCCGTGGCGCGTTTGCTGGCGATAGCGCACTGGCTCCCCCGCCTTTCCCAGCTCACGTTGGCGCTCCCGTTGTCGCTCGAGGGCGTGAAGATCCCGGAGAGCGTCGACGTGCACGTCCGGTGCGACACCGTGCCGTGTGACGCGACGTGGAGCATTCCTCGGGTCACCAGCCTCGACTGGAGACGCCCCCAGGCCCACGACCTTCTGCGGTTGGACCGGTTGACGCGTCTCACCTCGCTCCAGCTCCAGTGGAGCGCAGCCCGGCCGGGCGCGCTCCCGGCGTGTCCCAGCATCATCAGGCTAGGGCTCACGCTCGAGAGTGCCGTGTGTCCGGACCTCCGCGCGCTCGGTGCCGTGGCACACCTCGTGCTCGAGATGAACGGGCTGTCCAGTGCCGACACGGCGCTCCTCCCGCCAAACCTCCGGACGTTGGAGTGCGCCGGGCGCCTTCCGCGGACACAGGGCGCCATGTCCTTGCCAAACTCCTGCGATCTCCGCCGCTCCACAAGCCTACGGCGGTTGACACTTGCAGGCATCGAGCGCCTTGAGATGGGGCTGGTGGGGTTTCCCGAGTCGCTTGACTCGTTCGAGTGCCGCGGGTGCGCCAAGGTGGTGTTTGAGGGTGTGGAGTTCCCGCAGAACCTCCGCCTGTTGGCAGTGACGGACTGCAACGTGACCAACCCGTGGGAGACGGCGCGCGGAAGGGTGATCAGGAAGCATGCGCCGATCATGTACCCCGAGTCGCTCCGGGTGCTCAATCTCAGCAGGAACTCTGGGTTGGAGCCACCGCTGTCGCGCGTCATCTTTCCGCCGCAGCTCGCGGTGTTGGTTTTGGCTCGCTGCCACATCCACCATCTCGGCAGGTGGCGCTTCCCCAGCTCGCTCGCCGAGTTGGACCTCGTCGGCAACCCGGTCGAGATGCCCCAGGCCCGCACCTGGCCCCGGCTAGTGCGCATCTGGATACACTTCTTGTCTGCTAGTGGTGGCGAGCTGGAGCGGCTCGTTCGCGAGCAGATTCCCGACGTCAAGATCAACGACGAGTGGTAGGGCACGCGGCCGTGCCCCGAGTATGTAGCCATAGGCGCCGTCGTGGGGAGCACTGCCCCGGCAAGCGGGGGGGCTGTTTCCGACGGCGCAACACGCCCCGCGAGCATGACTCAACCCGGCAGCGTCCCGGTTCTCGCCGCAAGCGGCAGTCTCGCGGCATGCAGGATATCGATGTTCCGCCTTCTTGAACACGCCGCAGAGCTCCCGAGCCTTGTGCTCGAGAGGGTGTTCTTGTTTCTCCCGGCGAGCCATCTCCGGTTGCTTGAGCACAGCGCGGTCAGGGAGATCCGCGAGCTTGCCGGGCTGGTCCGGTGGCGGCACGTTCGGGTTGGCGGCGCCGTCTCGAGTGCTGGGCAGTTGGCGGCGGACGAGTTCTGGGACATGGTGGCGGCCGGCAAGGGCCTTCCATTCCGGATTGGGCTCCTCGACTGTGAGACCTTGTACAAGACCGCCGCGGTTGTGAGTCCGGAGTGGGAGGCGTGGGTTGCGGAGAACGCCCGGCTGCTTGCTCTCGCGTTTGACTACGCGCCCGGGGAGGCTGCCGTCTGGATGCGGGTCGCCCCGAGGCTCGCGGCCCTCAATCTCGTGCTGTTGCAGTTGGTGATGCCTGCAAATAACGAGGGCGCGGCGGTTGCTCCGCCGATGCTTCCCGACACGCTCCGCATCTTGGGTCTCCGACAACACACCACGCCAAGCAACTTTACCGGCGTGAGGATCCCCTCCTTCGTCAGGGACCTCAGCATTGTGTTTTTCGGGAACCTCGAGCTCCTCCCAGCGCTCCCACACACCCTCCGGGCGGTGAAGCTCGAGTGGAGCGGAGACCTCTCGGAACACGTGCACCGGTTCCCGCGCCTGCTCTCGACATTGTTGGTGGGTGTGCCTCACGCTTCGGCTGCGTCCGTCTCTCACACTGCACTCCTATGGTTTCAGCCGCAGTTGCGGCACAACTTGGTGCTGTATCACGGCGAGGTTCCGGCGTTGAAGTGGATTTCGGTCCTCGGGAGGCTCGGCTACCCTCCCGCATTCAAGATATCGGACTTTCCTGCCAGCCCCTCGCGGCTAACGCTCCCCCGTGGATCTATTCTCAGGGTGCAGGGCACCTCGACGCAGCACTCCATTGCGGAGATCAACCACTGGCTTGCCGGGGCGCAGCAGCTTGTGTTGCGGCCGGTTCGGCTTGGCGGAGCAGAGATCCCGGCGGGGGTGCCTGTGAGGCTTGTTGACTGGGGCTCAGTCGACATCGAGGCGCGGGTTGCACGTCATGTGACGCGGATCGGCTCGTCCATGATTCCGGGCGGCGAGGTGCGCATGTTGGAACGGTTCAGCAGCCTCTCCAGCATTGACCTTTACCTTAACCACGGCCGCAAACGCGTCGTGTTCCCTCCGGTCCCGACCCTCAGAACTGCGTCCCTCTCGTTTGCCCGGCCGGCGCCGATGCCCGATCTCAGCGCATGCCGAGCCGTCACCCGCATCAGCATGAAGCCCGTGATGATCACGGCGCAAGAGGACGCCGCCGGGCTCCCGCCGAGCGTGGAGCATTTGCGGTTGACGGGAGCGGCAGACCCTAAGATTGCACCAGGGTTGCTGTTTGGCGCCGTGTCGCTCTGCCATCTCGCACGCTTGCAGCTGGCTGTTTTCACCGGCGTCAAGCTGGTGCACATGGGCCAGGTGGACTTTCCAGAATCGCTCGACACGATGGCGTGGCACTGGGTCGGCCTGGTGAGCTTGGGCGAGAACTGCCTTCCCCCGCGTCTCCGGTGCTTGGAGATGACGTGCTGTCGCCGTATCAACCCATGGGAGTGTGCCCAGGGGCGGTGGCGTTCGAAGCGCGCCCCGGTACGGTACCCGGCGTCTCTCCAGAAACTCGACCTTTCGGACAATTCCTTGTTGCGGGCGCCCCCGGGGTCCTTCGAGTACCCGCCCCAGCTTGCGTTCTTGCTGTTGGTGCGGTGTGGCGTGGAGGATCTCGGGGTGTGGCGGTTTCCGGCGTCGCTTGTGCAGTTGGACTTGCGCCTCAACGACTTTTCTGTGCCTGCGGACTACCGCTGGCCGCAGGTCAAGAGCGTGCGCATAAGCCGGCGTTCGCAGCTGCGCGAGCGGGAGGGCGACCTCGACACGCTTGTTGCCTCCGGCGCGGCCGTCACGCCGTGAGCCGCCCCGTGCCCCCCAAGCGTTCTGCCGATTGGTATCCTGCATGTAGTACATAGCGGAGATAGGCGCTTGCTCGGCGACGAGACGCTCGACTCGGCTGGGACGCTGCAGGAGCGTGGTTGTGGGGCGGAACCGGTGTCTGGTGCAGTGTCGGTGCGATCGGCGAGGCTGCACACCCGCACGCCTCGAGCCCCGTTGTCGTGTTCACTGACACGACAAGCGTAGATTACCGAGCATAAAGTGCGCGAGGGAAACTGCCGCATGCGGAAACGCCGAAATTGCCAGATGCAGTAGTTTCCCAAAGGAGCCCTGCCCGATGCGGCAGCATCCGGCATGCCCCGTTGCGGTCTCCTGCACCCACCACCTATCTCCGTTATCCGATGTCTCTTCCTGAGCGGCTCGACTCGCTCCCCGACCTCGTGATCGCGCGCGTGTTTGACTACGTGCCGCTTGCGTTCATCGGTGTGATCACTCGCAGCGAGAACCGCGAGCTTGCGGAGTTGGCGCTCCGGCGGCAGTGGCGGCGTGTGGCGGTGGGACCGCTGGAGGAGGGCTTTGCCGTCTCCTTCGCGACGTTCCACGACATGGTGGCCCGCGGGACGCCGCCGCCACGCCCCATACACACTCTTGTGTACTCCTTCTGCAGTCCCAGTAGCACCCTCGACACTGGCGCGTGGGTCTCGTACGTGCAGAGGCACGTCGGGCGTCTTGTGCTCGACGCCACCGTCGACCCCGACAGCAGCTGGGCACACGTCGCGCCCCGTCTTGCCGAGTTGCGGGTCGCCCGAGTCGCTCTATTTGTCAGTGACTACTGCTTGGCGGAGACCGTGCCGGCGCTCCTTGGGGTCAGGTACCCCAGCACCCTCAAGCTGCTCTGTGTGGACATGGGGCTCGAGAGGCTCCCGGAAACCCTCGTCCTCCCGTGTTTGTTGGAGCACTTTGCGGTGCGCGGAAACACAGTGGTTTTGCCCGCGGACCTTCCAGAATTGCCGCCTGGCTTGCGCTCGTTCGAGTTGGAACTACCGGCAAACAGCGACATGAGCGAGTTTGCACGGCTCTTTCCTGCCAGTCTTCGAAGATTAGTTTCGTGTGGAGGGGCAGCGTTCATTTCCACGTCCGCTCTCCTGCGCCTTCCCCCCGGCATCGAGCACAACTTGGTGGTGTACCGAGAAGGGGCGGGACGCAGACCACTGTTTGCATGGAAGTCGCAGGAGTTGCATCTCCTGTTGCGTCCCGGTCGCGACCACTCTGCAGTCGTGCTGACTCCCTCGGACGTGCTCCACGTGGACAGCGAGCGGACACCCATCCTGGAGATCCGGCACTTGATCCCCACGCTCAAGCGGCTTGTGTTGCACCTCCCCGTGCCGGTAGACGTGGAGCTTCCCGAGCACGTGGAGATCGAGATTTGGTCCAGTGTGCGCGTGCCCCGGGAGGTGTGGGCAGCACCAGGCATCACCAGGGTTTTGTTGTCGCAAGAGGCAACCCTCGGCTCGGTGCACATGGCGCACATGAACCTCCGAGAGGTGGTGCTCGAGGTGGACAGAGCCGTGGAGATCCCAGAGCTCCGCGCTGAGCGGTTGGAGATGACTCTTACGGGTGACGCCCAGCTTCCCGACGCACGGCGGGCACGCGTCTGCGAGTTTTGTGTGAGGTTCAGCGGCTGGGAGCGGCTGGTGGACGCGCTGTTTCTTCCGGACACCGAGCGGTGCGAGATCTGGTCACCACGCCACGGCCGCGCGGCGGAGCTGCCGCCTTTGCTGGGCCAGAGCCTCGCGGGGCGTGTGCGCTTGAAGCGGCTCGTGTTGGTGGACACGCTGCATGTGCACTTTGGTCTGATGGAGCTCCCGGCGGGCCTCCAGAGCATCGAGTGTGTGCGCGCAAAGGCCGTCACCCTCGAGGGCGCGAGGATCCCCCCGGGCGCCATCCTCCTGTTGGACACCGCGGTGCAGGGGCCGGCCGACGAGGAGGAGGAGGTCGGTGGGATGTTGGCCATGGACGTGTTTGACTAGGGCACAGTCTGGGGCGCGCGGCGGCGGCGGCCGGCCCGGAGAGCGGGGAGGTGCATGAGGCGGGTACGGGGCGTCTTGCGTGCATGTGTCCTCGGGGATTTGCGACGGCCGTTGCGGCTGAGCGCGGCTGAGCTGGGGCTGGATTAGGCTGAGCTGGGGCTGAGCTGGGATATGTGCTGGAGGCTATGAGCGGGATTGAGGCAGCATGGGCGGGATGCTGGATGGTTTTGGCAGCCGGGGAGCATGGACGAGGCGGGGCGGTGCTGCGTCATCTTCCCTACAGATTTCCGCCGCCCGCATGCATGCACAACGGTCTAGACGCCTCCCTGCATGCGCCGTCGCGAGGCGTCTTGGTGCGACAG
Source organism: [Candida] pseudocylindracea (assembly GCA_030558265.1). Classification (NCBI taxonomy): domain Eukaryota; kingdom Fungi; phylum Ascomycota; class Pichiomycetes; order Serinales; family Debaryomycetaceae; genus Limtongozyma; species [Candida] pseudocylindracea. Next base: position 7,887 of record JAJMSD010000220.1, read on the forward strand.
ATAAAAGCGCCGCGGCATCCGTTTTCCCCTTCATGCTTCTCCCGCTCTTTCTACTCGCCTGTGTGGTGACGGCGGTGGAGGTGGATCCGACAGTCGCGTTTACTGTGACCAGCTCCCCGTTCGATCCGAGCGACATCAACTTGCTCGTGTATGCCAGGGCAGTGTTCTTCGACGTGTACCTCCTGGCCGCCGAGCTCCAGCCAGGGGACTACTTTACCATTCCCATGCCCTACACCTTGTGGGTGGCCACCAACGTTCTGCTTGCGGACGAGGACGGAGTGGTGTATGCCGACTGCGTTGCCCACAACGGCGGTCCCGACGCCACCGTCTCTGACTTTACATGCACCATCGCGCCTGCCCTCGTGGGCGACATTGTGGTGGAGGGGCCCATGGGGGTCACTTTTCAGCCTAACTTGGGGTACGGCTACTCTGACGCCGCCATTGAATCCGGCCAGTTTTGGAAGCCGGGTCCGCTCACGTTGGAGTTTGGTCCGTATGTCTTTCCGTTCACACTTCAGACGCCTGAGGACTACGACAAGTACGTGAAAAACGATGGCTTGGACGGGTCTGTGACGGCCATCGAGTACAACCCGCAAACGAAGATCATGAGATCGGTCGTTGGGTCTACTGTGTGCAATGAGACATCTTCCGGCTGGATGGGTCTTCTACTTGACAGCTCGGTGTCGTGTGATGCAGGAGACTTCCACGTTTCGGTCGGGTATCCTAACGATTGGAAGTTTCTCGAGGACGTGGTCGAGTCATATTCAGACTTTACTGCCGGCTGCCAGCCAGACAACAGCCAGTTTTACATCACGTACCACGCTTTGCCTCCAGGGATGCAGATCTGGGTGTTTGGAGACTATTCTTTTGTGTATGACGGGGAGACATACTTCAACAACTGGCTCACCACGAGGAGTAACTGCTCGTTCTGGGGACAGCCGGGCTCTTACCAGGGATACTCTGGGACAGGCTCGGGTCTGGGGTATCCCAACGACTGGTTTGCAAACCTCACCAGGGTGTACCAGCCCCTGCTGTCCGCGTTACCGGTTTCCCTGCTGGCAAGCAGTCTGTCTTCTGTACTGCAGCAGGCTTCGTCGAGCGCGCTGCTTCCGGACCTGGCATCGCTGGATTCTTTCACCTCACTGTCTTGGACACTGCTGTCGCCAGAGATATATCTGGAAGGCTCATCCAGTGTTCACGAAAGCTCCACGCATGTCGCGAGCTCTTCGACATTCTTGTCATCTTCTCGAGTGCTGGCCGATGCTATCCTGCTGCTGTCTCGTGCTATCCTGGAACCCAGTGCTGTGTTTTCCGGGTATGCCAATACCACCACCACGGTGACCTCCATGCGCGTCACCGGGACCGTCACCGAGACCGTCTGGGTGAGCGTGTACCTGGGCGGTGAGTTGGTGCGACGTCATGCGAAGCGCGATGTCGTGACTACGACCGTGGTGGTGGACGCGGCCGCGACCACAACTGTGACGCTGACGGTCACCGTGCCCTATCCCAGCAGCGGGGCGGTGTCGGTGTCCGAGACGGCACCGGCGGTGTCCGAGACAGCATCGGTGGCGCCGGAGCAGTCGACCGCGGAGACACTGTCCCCGACTGCGGGCTCCAGCATCGCATCATCGGCTGTGGGCTCGCCGAGCACAACCATGCCCACATCGCCCACCACGAGCTCCGAGCCACCCACCATCAGCACGTCCACCACGGAAATTGCCAGCGTTCCCACCACCGTCGTGACGATCACCCTGTGCCACGACGACGCATGCGAGGAAACAGTGGTCACCACGGGCGTCACCGTCGTCACCTCCACCCACGACGGCACCGCCACCTCCTACACCACCTACTGCCCGTTGACCGCCGGGGTCCCGTCACACACCACCGCCACTCTCACCGTCACGCTGTGCGAGGACAACGCGTGCCACGTGGTGATCCTCACCACGACGTACGCCCCTGGCGCCCAGGCCACGGCCAAGTCCACGGGAACAGCCACAGCGGGCACCATTCCCAGTACGGCACCCGCGCACCACACTACGCCGGTGGGCACGGCTGCGCGTACAGGGCAGTCTGCCGCCACGCCAGCGACGCCCAAGGCGCCCGCAGCTCAGACTGTTCCCCAGGGCGCAACAGCGGCCACTCCGGGAACAGCAACCGCCCGGAGCAGCACGACCCACCTGGTGGTGCCGTACTCCGGCGGCGCCGCCTCCGTGGCCCTTGGCCTTGCGGCCGTTCTCCCGGCGTTGTTGTTGTAGCGCTGCCCTGCCCCGTGTGCAGGTTCCGGAAATGGACGTGTTTCCAGATACGGCATCGCAGAAATTGCCCAATGCAGTAGTTCCCCAGCGGGAAATACCCAATGGGGCACCACGCATCGTCTCCCCTTTGGGGCATCCTGCACGCAGACTGCTTAATCTCCGCAATCGCATGTCTACTCCTGAGCCGTTTGCCTCGCTCCCCGACCTCGTGATTGCGCGCGTGTTTGACTACGTGCCGCTC
>JAJMSD010000221.1:0-10281 GCA_030558265.1 [Candida] pseudocylindracea
TCGAGTTCACCCCCGAGGAGCTCGCCTACTTGGAGGAGCCGTACCAGCCCAAGGCCGTCGTGCTGTAGCAAAAAACGTGCCTCCACCAAACACGCCAACACGCGTTTTTGCCCTTGCCATGCCCACGCCGACGCTTGAGCTCCCGTGGGTGGAAAAGTACCGGCCGCGGACCCTCGAGGATGTGGTGGGCAACGACGAGACCGTGGCCCGCCTCCGGGCGATTGCCAGGGACGGCAACATGCCCCACATGATCCTCGGCGGCTTGCCCGGCATTGGCAAGACCACGCTGGTGCACGCGCTTGCCCGCGAGCTCCTTGGCGACTCGTATGCCGACGCCGTGCTCGAGCTCAACGCGAGCGACGACCGCGGAATCGACGTGGTGCGGCTGCGCATCAAGCAGTTTGCCCAGAAGAAGGTGCCGCTCCCCGCCGGCAAGCACAAGGTGGTGATTCTCGACGAGGCCGACCTGATGACCCCCGGCGCACAGCAGGCCTTGCGGCGCACCATGGAGATCTACTCCAACACCACGCGCTTTGTGTTTGCCTGCAACCAGAGCAGCAAGATCATCGAGCCGTTGCAGCTGCGCTGCGCCATTCTCCGCTTCACCAAGATCCCCGACGCGCTGGTGCTCGCGCGGCTCCTCCAGGTGTGCGCCGCCGAGGACGTGCAGTACAACGACGAGGGCCTCTCGGCGTTGATCTTTACCGCCGACGGCGACATGCGCCAGGCGTTGAACAACCTCCAGCTGACGGTGGCCGGCAGCGGCTTTGTCAACGCCGACAACGTGTTCAAGGTGGTGGACTCGCCGCACCCGCTCGTCGTCAAGAAGATTGTGATGGGCGCCGCCACCGGCAACGCCGAGGAGGCGTATGTCCTTCTCAAGCAGTTGTGGGACAAGGGCTACCTGGCGGTCGACATTGCCAGCACCAGCTTCAAGGTGACGCGCGGCATGGTCGAGGTGCCCGAGCAGAAGCGCTTGGAGATGATGAAGGAGATTGGCGTCACCCACATGCGCATCCTCGAGGGCGTCGGCTCCTATCTCCAGCTCGCCGGAATGGTCAGCCGATTGACCCGTGTGTAGGGGCTAGAACCCCGCCGTTCCAGCCAGGAATTAGCCCACGCAGACGCGCATCACCGCGCGCATCACCGCGCACATCGCCGCGCACAGTGACGCGAGATAAGCCATGTGGCGCGCAAATGATGCAACCAGCGCCGTGCCTAGAGAGTGAGAATCGAAGATAAACCATACCGGAGCTAGTCAGCCAATAACAGGCTACCCATGACTTTGACGACACACGTGCGGCGGACTTGAATGCCCGTGTTACATACGAGACTGGTATATAAGGAGGATTGTTCTCGAGGATCTCTTGTGCCTACCATGTTTTCCATTTTGCGTTTCATCACCAGTGAGCAGAATAGGCAACTTTTGCAGATTCTCTGGAGATTCGTGAGTATCCGCCAGTACTTTTTTTCAGAGTATCGCGAAGGAGGTGGCGTATTCAAGCCAATGAATAAAGAGCAGGTCGAGAACCTGACTTTTGATCAACTCAAGCGTGCTGCCGAGTTTGCTCTGCTTGCGTACTGTTATGTGCTGCTGATGTCAAACTCTGAGATCGACGACTTGAGGAGAAATCGCCGCCTCATGATTCATCGCCCTCCTTATACTATCCTTGAGGCTAATGCTCCATTGATTGCGACTCAAGACGGGCGTTGCCAATCACCCTGTACCGCCGATTACTGTGTTTGCTCTTGCGCCGATGATATCACTGATAGCGTCGATCAGGCAATGCATGACTGCTCATGTGAACCAGGTTGCCGTTGTCGTGATCATCCTACCCAGGGCCCCATGATGCCGAATGGTTTACCGGAGTGGAAGATACTCATGCTCTGCATACCGCCTGACGGTCAGAGCGGGTTTTGCATGTTCTCGGTGGACCACCAATATCAGAAGGTGGTATTGTCGTTCAGAGGAACGCAAGATAATGCCGACAAGGTGGCAGATGCCGATGTGACTCGCATCAATTGGAACCTGATCTTGTTCCCAAGCAGTGATTTCGATTTGAACACCACGCACTCTGAAGGTAAAGGGTATGTCAAGGATAACCCGGACTATTTCAACCAGCGGTGTGTCCATGAAGGTTTCTACAGTGTTGTCAAACGGTTGATGCACAAACTGAAACGAGGTGAAGACGTTTCAGACAGGTCAACAGATGACATCGAGACTTGTGGCGGTTTGCTCACTCTTGCGCTCGACTACCTCAGGGAGTTCGAAGGGTACGAGCTTTTGATTACGGGGCATTCACTTGGCGGCGCTCTAGCAGCAGTTGCAGGGTTGGAGTTCATGATCTACGCCAAGCAACGGTCGCGAAAAATGAAGCCGCCCGTCGTTGTGACATTCGCAGCTCCCCGGGTATTTGGTGATAAGTTTGCGGCAGCACTCTCGGAGTATCTTGAAGTTGGAAGAACTATCACTACACTTCGACTGGAGAGACTTGGACCCTTCAAAGCGCCGGGGATGTATCGGGTTTACCATAACTCGGACTTCGTTACAAGCGTTCCAGTTGGCAACGACTGGAAACACGTTGGAGTGACGTTCTACATCTCTCGATTCTTCGTTCCGTACCCTATGCCGGGGTATAGGGCGTTTGATGCAGAGGGGTACGAGCACGAGCCAGACGATCCGAATGGAAGACCCAATTCGCTGGCTATTGACGTCGAGGATGTCCTCCTTTGTGGAACTGATGCTGACGCTGATGGGCTCTTCCCAGTGGCAATTCGGCAATGCAACTGCCACAGAGACTACTTCTTTCGAGTCACTTGGTGTCAACATGGCCACTTCAAGCCGAGTCATTATGAGCCGAAGCTGTGGTTGGACGGTAAGATATCTCCCATGCGCTAGCCGCCGGAGCGCGTAGCCTGGAACTCGCCGACGCACAAAGCGGAACACCCGCCGGAGCGTCATGGGGTTGCCTCAATGTCCTTTGTTCTGTCAGCCAATCAGTTGTAGCGCCTTGCACGCGACTACTAGCTCTGGACGCTTGTGCACAGCTTGTCCAAGCGTGGTGAAACGCTGGTTGTGCCGGCGTTTCGCGAGCCGGTGTCTGCAACCAACCACGCGCAGCTTCGCACCGCCGTGCTCTTCTGCCTGCTCGCCTACTGCATCACCAAGCTGCATAACGACCGGAGTATCTCCAAGGAGATAGCCATCCGCGGCGTACCCTCCCTGATAACTCGCTCTGCTGGGAGGTGGTGGACGTGATCCAGCCGCCAAATCGCCGTCTCAGCGGCACGTGCGTGTATGCCCTCAACCACATGGACCAGCAGGTGGTGTTGGTCTTCCGGGGGACCGCTACGACGGCAGACCGGCTTGTGGACTTGCGCGTGAGGCGTGCCCAGTGGATGTCTGCTGCAAGGAGACGCGACCTGTTTGAGACACCCAACCAGAAGCACCACACCACCAGCCGCTTGGTGCACGAAGGCTTCTATACAGTGGTGCACCGGATGATGAAAGAGGAGCAGCTGGTGGAGCCTGCGCAGCGACTCTGGCAAGCGCACGGCGGCCACCGCTTGATGGTGACCGGCCACCCGCTCGGCAGGGCGTTGGAGCTGGTGGCGGGCTTGGAGTTCTATCTCGCCGGATTGCGGCCGGTGATGATGGCGGTGGCTTCACCGCGGGTGTTTTCGGACCAGTTTGCCGCGGTGGATGGCAAGCAGCTTTGCGTGGCGGAGAACGTGACAGCAATGCGTCAGGGCCAAGACATTTTCGCCACTCCAGGCTGGTATCGCGCGTACCACTCGTGCGACTTTGTCACAAACATCCCTGTCGGCTCCAGCTGGAAACACGTGGGTATCACCTTCTACACCGCCAAGACAGACTCACCGCCGGGAGTAAGCTACGTGATGCTCACGGGCACCGACCTGGATGCCGAGGGACTCTTTCCCGCCGTGTGCTATTGCCTCTCCAGCCACCTCGATGATTGATAAGCGGTGCGTCGAAACGCATGCACGCGCCAAACCTACTTGCCCCTGCGTCACAAAGATAAAAGCCGCGTGGCTCGCCCAGATTTATGGCCCTACCGAAAACACCATGGCTTGGGAAGATGTGTTCCAGTTACCTATTCAGGCATTCCGTATTCTCCGGGCCTACCGGCCGGCTCCTGTGTTGTTGGCGCGCTTCATGGAAGGACCTGGCTTCATGCCAGGATACAACGTTGACGTGAGTCAGAAGATATATGATCAACTCGAGCGAGCGGCATACTTCAGTCTGATGGCTTACTGCATGTCCACGCTGTACGATTTGATGCCTCTGCCGACTGATCTTGGGCCGCACTACCGAGAGGCGCAACCGGAAGAGGACGTGCAGTGGAAGGTGATTCATGTAATCCGTCCTCCTGACAACTCCATTTCGGGACACTGTGTCGTTGCCCTCAACCACACAGACAAGCAAGTTGTTTTGTCGTTCCGTGGAACCCATTCTCCCCGCGACGTCTTTACGGACATCGCCGTCACTCGTGTCATGTGGAAAAGTACCTTGGATGCAAACACGGTGTTTGAGGAAGGGGATGACCGTCGAGGACAGCCGCACTATACTTACTACCAGCGGTTGGTGCATAAGGGCTTTTACAACGTGGTGCAACGCTTGATGCAGCAGGATGTTGAGTTCGGCGAGGGTGAGAACCACAAAGTTTACCCTCTGCCTGGATTGCTTAACCTCACAAAAGAGCTCATGGAGGATACAGGCTATCTGTTGCTTATCACTGGTCATCTGATGGGAGGAGCTCTTGCCGCGATTGCAGGAATCGACTTTATCCTCTACCCGAAATTCAACTTCAAGCCCGTGGTGGTGACCGTCGCAGCCCCACGCGCATTCTCGGACAAATTCGCAGCCGCGCTCTCAGAGGAGTTGAAAGTGCTGGAAACGATGACCGCACTTCGAAGTGAGCTCGAGAACAATGTACCCGCAGAGAGGGCTCGTGGAGTGTTTGGAATCCCCGGCATGTACCGTATCTACCACAGCGGGGACTTTGTACCGTCCATTCCTGGAGGCGACGAATGGAAGCATGTGGGTGTGGCGTTCTACATCTCAAAGGGTCTGTTACCACACCTGTTAAGTGATGTGAGATTGTGCGGTACGGACAGTGACACAGATGGTTCGTTTGCCGTTGGTGCCTTGGCAATCCCTCGGCATCTCGAATACTTCATGAAAACGAACAAGTGCCAACACGGCTATGAACCGCGCTCCTGGAAGATATGGGAGTTGGGCACACCTGTGCCAGGAACACCGGCGTTCCGAGCAGAGCGGGCAAGGGAAGAATGAGCCTTAAGATACTGATAGTTCTTCGATTGTTACACATCGCGAAAGTCGAGGCGCACCGGGGACAACCGGAGGGCGGACTCTTCGGCCTCGGTGCTGGCCGCCTCGCGCTCGCCCTCGCACCACCCCTCCAACTCCACCACCATCTGCTGCAACCGGCTCACCTCCACGAGGCTCACCAACGCCTGCTCTGCCTGTGCGTACACACCGTCCCGCGCCTCCACCCAGCGCTCGATGCGCTCCTTCATCGGGCGAGCCTCCTCAGCAGCCATCTCCTCCAGACACCGCAGCCACTGGTGCTCGAGCAGCCGCGCCTCGTTCGCGAGCATCGTCTTGAAGGACGCAAGGTCCGTCTGGAGGTACGCGACGCTCTGCCGCGTGTGGCCGTCGCGCTGGCCGGTGCTCAGCGAGCGGAACGCCAATGCCTCCTCGAGCTTGGCGCGAATGTCGGCCATGACCGGGCTCGCCTTTGGCGCGGGTGGCGCGGGGCCCGTCTCGCGCGCCATCAACCGCGCCACCTGCTGGTCGTCGAGTTCGTCCACGGCTGCCGTGAGCACCCGCTGTGCCTCGCTGCGCATCCACCGCACCTTGTCCAACCGCTTCTGCACAACCTTGCGGTCGAACCAGTTGCGGAACTTGGCTAGCTCGATGCGGGTCTGTGGCTGGCGCTGGTGGAGCTTGCGGAGATACTCCGACTCGATGTTCGGGGCCATTGCGGGCGGGGCCGTTTCTCCGGCAAGCATCTCGCGGAGCCGGCGGCGGTTCTCCTGCTGTGACGGCCGGGAAGACTCGGCAAGCCGCACCCGTTCCACGAGCGAGGCAGACTCGCGTTGGGCGGCGGCGAGAGCCGAGCGCGAGTCGGTTGTCTCGCGCTGTGCCTCTGCCAATGCCGCGCGCAACTCGCTCGCCTCGTTCCTGGCTGCTGCAAGGGCGCGCTGCAACAGCTCCGCCTCCAGCGCCAACGCCAGCATTTGCGACTGGGCAGATGAAAGGTGTGTCTGAAGCTCACCGGCCCGCGCCTCTGCTCCGCGCTTGGCAGCGGCAAACGTGTCGCTGCGTCCCCGCTCGTCGCTGAGAAGGGTTTGCAAGCGCGCTTCGCGCTGCGATGTTTCCTGGACGTGGCGGTCAAACGCCGCCTCGCTCTCCTTGCGGAGACGGGCCTCGTGTTCCGTCTGCAGCTGCAACCTCTCAATCTCCCGGGTGTATTCGTCGCGGAGGGTTTTCTCGCGTTCGGCGAGGGCTCTTTCGCGGTCGAGTCGCTCGCGGTCGAGTCGCTCGCGGTCGAGTCGCTCGCGGTCGAGTCGCTCGCGGTCGAGCCGCTCGCGGTCGACCCTCTCCCAGCTCGAAACCCCCGGGACGCCCTTGCCAAGGCGTTCCCGGAGCACCTGCCGGTTCCGCTCCGCGTACAACCGATCCACAGGGTCGGTCAAGACCTGCACCGGCTCCGGCGGCGGCGGCGTGCCCGAGAGCAACTTGCTCACGCGTGCAAACAACAGCGGCTTGTCGGCCGCCAGCGGGCGCGGCTTGTCGGCCGCCAGAAAGCGTGGCTTGTCGTACACCAGCGACCGCGGCTTCAGCACCCGGCCCTGGGTCGGCAACCCAAACGACACCGCGGGACGGTGGGCCGAGGCGTATGCGCTGGAGGCGTACTCGCGTGCGGGCCGTGCTGCAGACGTGTATCCGCCTGCCGGTGCCGCCTCCGCAGCACGCACGTCCCCGCCACCGCCGGTGCCGGTGCCGCCGGTGCGCCGGTGCTGTTCCCACTTTGCGCGCAACGTGCCCGCCATGAAAACAAACGCGTGGCCGCGATGACTTGACGCGTTTCCCATGCTGCACCTCCCGATCGAGCTCAAGGCCGCCAACTTGAAGCCCGTGGCGTTCCGGGTCTTGTCGCGCAAGCACGGCCTCAACATCAAGCTCGACGCGTTGGCGGTGTTGGCCGAGGTGATGGGCCCGCGCTTTGGCGCTGCGTGGAAGGGCCCCCAGGGCCAGCAGTTTCTCGAGGAGGTGGCCGAGGCGTGGAAGGCGCAGGACCGCGGCCAGTTTGTCGACGGCGAGGGGCTCCGCGTGGTGTTGGCCGAGTCCGACACGCGAGGCAGCGTCTTCCGCACCGCCGCCGCTCGCGACAGCGTTTCCCGTGCCGCCGCCCGTGACAGCCTGGCAACGCCCGAAGCGACCGACTCAACGCCGGCTACGCTGCCGCCCGAAACCGCGGCCGCAGCCCCCCCCACCGTGGTTTCCTCGTTCGATCTCCCCCGCATCCAGTACTCTGCAGTCACGCGGGGCTGGGAGCGGGCCCCCGCGTCGCACACGGCGGGGTGGATCGCGCGCTACCACCTCTTGAAGGACCGCGTGGCCCGCAACAGCCAGCTCGCCACGCCCATCACCGAGATCAAAAACTTGCTTGGGCGGCACGGGCAGCGGTTTCTTCTCCTCGGCGTGCTTGGCGGGGAGGAGGGCGAGTACACCCTCGAAGATCCCAGCGACTCGATCGCCCTCGACCTCTCGCAGGCGGTGGCGGCGAGCGGCGCCCACTACGCCACCGGCATGGTGCTCCTCTGCGACGGCATCTACCTGAATGCCGGCAAGTTCTACGCGCTGAGCGTGGGCCACCCCCCGTGCGAGCGCCGCAGCGCCACCATCAACCACCTCGGCCACGCCGACACGTTGGGCATCCACGGCACCACCATGGTGGACCGCGACACCATCACGCGTGCCGAGGAGGCGCAGCACGACAGCGTCCTGGAGATGGTGTTTGCCGGCTGCAACACCCACTTGGACGACCCCAAGGTGCTCGCCGCGCTCCGCCGGTTGTTCACACACATTGCCGACCGCGCAGAGGCCCAGTCGCGCATCCACGAGGAGCCCGCGGCCCGGTTTGTCCCCGCCGCCATTGTGCTCACGGGCCCGTTTGTCTCCTCGTCGTTGCACACAACAGGCACCGCCTCGTCGCTGGCGGCCTACCGGCGCGGCTTTGACCAGTTGGCGGAGATCCTCGAGCAGCACCCGCAGTTGCACGCGAGCCGCGTCGTGCTCGTGCCGGGCGACAACGACCCGTGGTGGCTGACGTACTCCAAGGGCGCGGCCGCCATGTGGCCGCAGCGCCCGGTGCCCGGGTTGTTTGGCAGCCGTCTCCAGCGCACGGCGCCGCTGAGCGTGCTCGCGCTGAACCCGTGCCGCGTGGCACATCTCGCGCTGGAGATTGTCGTGTGCCGCGGCGACCTTGGCCGGGCGTTGCGGCAGCACCGCGCCGACATTGCGGTCGAGGACGAGACGCTGGTGGTGCTGGAGTCGGTGCGCGAGGCGCGGCGCGTGGTGCGCACCGTTCTCGACCAGGCAAACTTGCTGCCCGTGTCGGCTGCCGCGCGGGCCGTCAACTGGGAGTTTGAGCACGCGCTCCAGCTCACGCCCGTGCCGACCGTGGCGGTGCTTGCGGACGCCTCCACGCCGCGGTTCGACGTGACGTACGAGGGCTGCCGCGCCATCAACCCGGGCGTGCTTGTGGGCGGCGGGCGCGTGCACTTCACACGCTACGCCATGGCGTCGGGCAAGGCCCACGCCGAGTCGGTCGACGTGTAAGAGTTTGTTCATAGCACAGCGTGGCACCGCTACTCAATCTCAATCTCGCCGCACAACTGGAAGCGCCGGCTCGATGTGCCGAGATACACCTTGTAAACGCCCGTCTGGATGATCCACTGCTGCAGCAGCGGGTCCCACACGCTCAAGTCGCGGTGTGTGAGCTCAAAGTGCACCTCGGCGCTGTGGCCCACGTCCACAAACGCCTTGTCAAACCCGCGCAACTGCTTGGGCGGCAGCGCAAACTGCGTGTGCGGGAACTCGAGGTAGAGCTGCACCGCCACCAGGCCCTTGGTGCTGCCGTCGTTCTTTACCTCCGCCGTCACGCGGTACAAGACGTCCCAGAGCGCCGGGTTGCCGCCGAGCCCGCCGCCCGCCAACGGCGGGTCGTTGTCGCACGCGTCCGGGTCGTAGCCCTTGGGGTACCCGAACTCGTCGTCCTCGTCCACGGTGCGGATGCGGTCGTTGAACAAGTAGGGGTAGATGAACCCGGGCACCGGCGTCATGTCCTCGTGCGGGAAGAGCGCATCCTCCGGGTCGCAGATGTCGTCCTCCGGAAACGGCGACATCGGGCAGTAGCTGCCGGGACAGGGGAGATACTCGGTCGGGCAGGCCAACTCCTTGATCTGCAACGCGCAGAGCTTGAACTGGGTGTACAGCAAGCCAAAGCCAAACTCGAACCGCGGGCGGATGTTGTGCTTGTCAAAGAAGCGGTAGTCCACGTACAAGTCGCGGTCAAAGTCGTCCTGCGGCGCCACCCTGGTGCTGGCGTGCGTCAAGAGAGGCACGTAGTGCTCCGTCTTGCGTGCCACCGTGAACGGGAGGTGGCCGCTGGGGTTCACCTCGCCAAACAACACCTCGGCCACCGCCTGGCCCACATATTGCCCGAGCGGCGGCGTGTACACCACCGCCACCACGTTCTCGTGCTCCACCCACGGCTCCATGTCCACCGGCCCCACGCTGTTCACCACCACCACCGTCTTGCGGCACCGGTCCGCCACGTGCTCCACCACCGCGTCGCCGTTGTGCCAGAGCGACACGTTCCGCCGGTCGCCAAAGTTGCCGTCCACCTCGAGAAACCCCTCGCCCGAGTACGCCAGCACCACCACCACCGCCATGTCTGCGTAGTCCGCAAGCTCGTCCACCGTGTCCAAGTCATACAGCTCCAGCGTAAAGTCCACCACCATGCCCTGCCGCCGCGAGCGCTCGGCAATCTCCTCGTACGGCGTGAGCACCCACGGGCTGTCCACCGCCGCCGAGCCCCACCCGCTTGTGAGCACGCCGTCGGTGCACTTCTGGTCCTTGCAGGTGACGCCCCGGGCGTCCACGTTCAGCGCCGCACCCACCACGAGCATCCGCCGCACGCCGTCGTCAATGTGAATCGGCAAGTG
>JAJMSD010000222.1:0-10229 GCA_030558265.1 [Candida] pseudocylindracea
TACAAGTCCGGGTTGACGGCACGCGCTGCGTCAAGCAACCGCTCCGCCACGTGGAGGCGACGGCGGTTGCTGCGCACTGCCGCCCGCCCAGGCCTATGCGCCTCCGGCAGCCCAGCGGCGCGGGCCGTGTGGGGAGCGGGCGGCTGCGGAGGTTGTGGTCGGAGTCCAGGCGGCATGCGCCTGCATGCCTGCGCAGTGCAGGCGCGGCGGGGCCAGAGCCGCGGCGGCGAGGAGGGCGGCCCGCCGCGGACCCGGCGGTCCGGAGCCGGCGGCGCTCTGTGCGGCTCGTAAAAGCCGGCGGCGCGGCCGACTTAGGCGGCGGCGCAGGCGGCGGCGCGCGGTGCGGCGGAGGAGCGGGTGCGCAGGCGGGTGCAGCGGCGTGCAGGACGGAGAGACGCGGTGCAGCGGCAGCCGGCGGATAATCGGCGGTTGCGCAGAGGGCGCGCCGCAGAGCGCTTCTAGAGCACGCGCGCAGGCCCGACCCAGGCGAAGGTTTGGGGCGCGTGGACGGACGCGCAGACCGCGGCGGAATTCTTGGGTGAAACCTTCGGCGTGGAAGCGGGTTACGAGAGCATGGCTGCGAGCAGCAGACGCATCGATTGTGCGCCTGTTTCAGTTGGACCGTTCGCAAGGTTAAGTACGTGCGGCGAACGTCTGGACTGCGGCAGGACCAATTCCGAGCACTGCGAATTAACCACGCGCGCGCCGGCGCGGGCCAACACGGACGTCGAACGCTGCAGGCCAGCCCGCGCCTGACGCACGGGCCATGCTGCACGCTCAGTGATGTCGGCGTCCGTGCGTGCAGCGGTGCAGCAGCCTGCAGCCCACCGCCCACACGTCGAAATCTGCATCTAGGGTTGGGTCGCGTAGTCCGCTCGTGTACGCGCACCTTGCCGCAGCGCAGCCGCAACCGCGCAAACACAAAGCTCGTCGCTACGAAACACACCGCCGCAAGGGCCAACCTAGGCCGGCCTGCGGGAGTCTGGCCGGCCGGCGCCGCGTGCGGCTGGCCGCGGCGCCGCCCGCCCGTGCGCCCGCCCGTGCGTCCCGCAACGGCGCGCCCGCCGCGAGCCCGTCCTCCGCACAATCCCGCGCCTGCACGCCTGGGCAGCACGGCCGCAGTTCATCCTCCGGCATGACCAGTTGCACCGGCGGACGCCGCTCCTCTCCAGCGCCTGCGCGCGTCATGCGGTAGACTGCACCTCGTCGCCTTCGCAGATCTGCACCAGATGCGCCCCGCGCAACCCCCTGCCTCTGCATGCAGCACGCACGCTCGCCACCGGTAGTCTTCGCGCGAGCCTTATATATCGGGAGGGTTCGCGGGCGGGCCCGCCGCCCTGGCCGCACCACGCTATGCAGAGCCCGAAGCTCGCACCGACGTACGTCGGGTTCATCGGCACGCCCAAGGACGCCCTCCTTGTGATCCAGGCCACGCTCAACGGCCAGCTCCAGTCGGTGCCGCGGCGCCCGCACGACCGCGAGCGGCTGCTGTTGATCCACAGCGGCAACGTGTTTGTCTTCATCGAGGAGCTGCTGGGGATCAAGCGGTGGACGGACGGGGTGGCCTGGCTGCCCTCCCGCATCCTCGGCCGCTTTCTCGTGTACCGCGAGCTCGACCGCAACAGCACGCCCAACAAAAACGGCAAGCGCGAGCGCGCGAGACCGGCGCCGCTGAAGGGCCGCAAGCGCACCAAGCGCGAGGACGACGAGGCGTTGCCGGCGGCGCCCGCGTCCGCGCCCTCCGCCGCCGCGCAGCTCGAGAAGGAGTACATGAACTCGACGCAGGGCCGCTCGCTCGTGGGGCTGCTTGTCGCGAGCTACGCCTTCAAGGACAAGGGCCTCATCAAGAAGACGCTCTCGTTGCTGTACCGCGACGAGACGATCCACCTCGTGCTGTACTACACGTACGAGGACGCGTTGGCCAACCGCTTCGCCAAGCCGCTGCAGTCGGAGCTCGAGCACGTGCAGATCAGCCAGGACTTGTGGAGCGCCGTGAAGGACCTGCTGTTGGGCGGCAAGGTGCCGGTGGACGAGGAGCTGCACTACTACTTGGACACGGCGTACAGCGGCCCCGTGCCGCCGCCGCCGGGCATGCCCCACCAGCCGCCCGCGCCCGCCGCGCCCTTGTTGCACTACCACCAGCCGCAGTACCCCAGCCCGATGCAGTACGGGCAGTACCCGCAGCCGTACCCGCCGTGGGGCGTGCAGCAGCTCCCGGTGCCGCTCGGCCCGCCGGTCGAGGGCTACGACTACCAGCACGGCGCGCCGCTGAACGCCGTGAGCTTCTACCACCCGCAGATGGTGCCGCCGCCGGCGTTCCCGGCCAAGCGGCACCTGGTGTACTCGCCCACGCGGCGCCCGAAGCTGCCGGAGCAGCCGGCGGCGCAGCCGTTCCCGACGATGCTGCTCCCGGGCCCGGGCGGCGAGTGGTACACGTACGGCGGGAACAAGCCGCCGGGCGCGCCCGCGGGGTTGGCGCCGCTGCCGCTGCAGCCGCAGCCGTTCCCGCACGTGCTCCCGTCGTTCCCGCAGCCGCCGCAGGCGGTGTACGCGCAGCCCGTGCCGCCGCCGCCGCAGCCGCACACGCCGACGGCGGCGGAGAGCCACCCGTACCAGCCGCCGCAGGTGACGACGAGCGACCTGTCGGCGTAGGCGTGCCGACGCACGCTTTGTTTACTGCTTAATTCCAAGGACACTTTCGTACACCCCGGACAGGTCCGGGTCCGGCGAGATGCGGACGAACCGCGCGTGGCGGCAGGCGCAGCGCGCGTGGCGAGGCGCACCGCTGGCGCCATCCCGCGAGCGTGGGCCCACAAGACGCGGAAAGGCAACTGCAAGCGCAGGCATTGTGCCGCAGCGACGGAATAGGCGCTGGCGCATTGTCAGGGTGCGTGGGTAGGTTGCGGGTGCGCGATAATCGGATGAGGATGCGCCCGGCAGCAACGGAAAGCAGACGGCGCACGGGCGTGTTGGGTGCATGGGCGAACAATTATGGCGGGCCACTTGCAGCATGGGTGCAGCGGGCGGCAGCGGGCGGCAGCGGGCGGCAGCGGGCGGCAGCGGGCGGCAGCGGGCGGCGCCGGCATGTCCGCACGGGAGACGGCGCGCGCACGACCGCGGTGCGTCACGAGACGTGGCCCGCACACGACACCCGTGCACCCTCCGCGCAGCCCGCACAGCGCAGCACGCACACAACGCAACACGCCGCCCCGACACGCCGCCCCGACACGCCGCCCGCACCGCGCGCCGCGCCCCCCCGATGACGACCGCCCCGTACTTTTCGCTCCCGCCGTCGCTCTACCCGCTCCTCCTATCGGGCATCAACCTTTTCATCTCGGTCACGCCGCTCCTCTCGTATGGCACGACCGTGTACGGCATCCACAAGCTGCGCTCGTCGCTCGGCTTCTCGCTCGACATCTGTGCCACGATGCTCATGGCGGCCATTCTCCGCATCTGCTACTACTTTGTCGAGCCGTTCGAGCCCACGCTCTTGCGCCAGCTGATCAACATGGTGCTCATCCAGATGGTGCTCCTCCGCGTGGGGCTCCGCTACCGGCCCGCGCCCGAGCCCGCCATCCCGCTCCACAACCTCCCGTCGCGGGGGCGCGCCAACAGCACGGCGCGCGAGGCGCCGCACCTGCGCCTGCGCCGCGCCACGTCCGCCGCGGGGGACAGCACCGCCGCCGCGGACGAGCCGCACTTGGAGCCGATGCCGCCGTCGGGGATCGCCGAGCTCCTCGCCGAGCTCCGGGAGGAGCCGCCGCCGGCACCCGCCGTGGCGACGTTCCTGCGCGTGCCCCACTCCCTCCACACCGCCGGCCACTACCTCCGGCTCGGGCAGCAGCTCGCGCGCGCGTGCGTGGTGGCGTTTGTGCGCATGTTCGACGTGCACTACCGGCGGCCGTGGCGGTTCTGGCAGTGGCTGGAGGAGGCGCGGTACTGGGAGTTTGTGGCCGGGTTTGCGGCGGCGGCGACGGTGCTGACGGCCGCGCTCCGGCGGTTTGCGTGGTTCGGCACGGGGGTGGGCACGTTGGGGCTCTTCATCGAGCTGCTCCTCCCGCTCCCGCAGATCCTCATGCTCCAGCGGTTGCGGCTGGTGGAGAACTTCAAGGTGGTGCTCTTGCTCCTGTGGCTCGGCGGCGACTGCCTCAAGTTGAGCTACTTGATGTACGGCACGGACAACGTGGGGCCGTTGTTCGTGGCGTTTGCGTTGTTCCAGATGAGCTTGGACGTGGTGATTGCGGGCCAGTGGTGGGTGTACCGGCAGGGGGCGGAGTGAGCGCATTCCGCCGCCGCGCCCGCCGTTCCGCGCTTCCGCGCCCGCCTCCACCTGCCGTTCCGCGCTTCCGGGCTCCCGCCCTGCACATATCAGCATGCACACCCGTGCACCCTCCGTAGCGCACAGCGCAGCGTGCCGCAACCAGCGCACTTATCTCGACCGCCCTCATGCTGGACCACGGAGCCGTGCCACAGCGCGCGCCGTATCTCACGCCGGCGGAGATCACGGCCGTGTCCGGGGCTGCGGCCGGGTTTGTCTCGGGCGCCGCCGTGTGTCCGTTGGACGTTGCCAAGACGCGGTTGCAGGCCCAGGGCGCCTACTACCGCCTGCCACACACCCCCAAGTACAGGGGCTTGTTCCACACGATCCACGTCATTTTCGCGGAGGAGGGCGTGCGCGGGCTCTACCGCGGGTTGGTGCCCATCACGTTGGGCTACCTCCCCACGTGGATGATCTACTTCAGCGTGTACGAAAAGGCAAAGACACACTTTGCAACCCGCCACCCGGAACACCCGGCGTCGGCTGTGGAGGTGTACATCCCGGCGCTGTTGGTGGCGGCGAGCGCGCTGCTGATCAGCACCAACCCCATCTGGGTCGTCAAGACCCGCATGATGTTGCTGGGCGTCAACAGCAACGCGCCCACGTACAAGGGCACGTGGGACTGCTTCCGTCGCATGTACGCGGAGGAGGGCGTGCGGCTGTTCTACGCGGGCATGGTGCCGCTGTTGTTTGGCTTGTTGCACGTGGCGGTGCACTTCCCCGTGTACGAGACGTTGAAGCAGTGGCTCGGCGTGGACGGCGACGGCCAGCACCGGCTCAGCAAGCTCATTGCCGCGAGCGCGCTATCCAAGATGTGCGCCAGCAGCATCACGTATCCGCACGAGGTGGTGCGCACCCGGATGCAGTTGTACAAGGACGGTCCGCGCCGCGGAATGGTGGAGACGATTGCCGGCGTGTTCCGCAAGGAGCATCTCCGCGGATTCTACTCCGGCTTTGTTGTCAACTTGATGCGCACCGTGCCCGCAAGCGCCGTGACGTTGGTGAGCTTCGAGTACATCAAGCAGGGGCTAGGGGGGTAGCCGTTATAGACCACGCATGCACACACACCGACCAGCCGCGCCGCCGGCCGGGCGCGCCCGCCGACTACGCCTCGGTGGCCTCGCTACGTGCCTGGCGCTCCAAGCGCTCCTCGATCTCGCGCAACTCGCGCTCGCGCTCCTCCAACTCCTTGCGCTTGTTGGCCAAGTCCAACTGCACGCGCTCCTCGAACTTGCGCAAGCGCTCCTCCTCCAACCGGA
Organism: [Candida] pseudocylindracea; assembly: GCA_030558265.1. NCBI lineage: Eukaryota > Fungi > Ascomycota > Pichiomycetes > Serinales > Debaryomycetaceae > Limtongozyma > [Candida] pseudocylindracea. Next base: position 5,578 of record JAJMSD010000222.1, read on the forward strand.
TCTGCTCCTCGCGCACGCCCGTCTGCGTGCGGTCGCCCTCGCTCTCCACGTAGCTGCCCTCGCGGTACGTGTCGTTGTACGTGCGGTTGCCGTTCTCAAAGTCCTCGCCGCTCAACGCCTCCGCGCGGTAGTTCTCGTACAAGACGTCGTGTGTCAACTCCTTCAAGTCGTTCAAGTGCGTGATCAACAACGTGTTGCGCAACAAGGGAAAGTCCAGCACCGTGTCGTCCTCCACGTTCACCTCGCCGTGCGCCAACAGCCGCACCCGCACCACCAGCCCGTCCGCAAGCGTCTTGGCGCTGTTGGCACCAATCACCGCAAACGGCACCTTGCTCCGGAGGTAGTCGTTGTACTTGATGATCTCGTCGTCGTCCGCCTCGGGGTCGCACGGGAACGCGTACGCGCTGATGTTGTAGAACGCGAGGTCCTCTGCAATGAGCCGCTTGTTGAGCGCCAACTCCCCCGGCGTCAACAGGTCCGCCTTGGCAATCACCGGGATCACGTTCACGAGCCCGCACACGCCCTGCATGAACCGGACGTCGATCTCCTTGAGACCGTGGCCCGTGGGGTTCACGAGGTACAACAAGCAGTGCACACGCCCGTCCTTCGACCGCGGGTTGCGCCGCACCCGCAGCTCCTCGAGGAGAATGTCGTCGTACTGCCGCTTGATGTAGTCCTGGACAATCTGGAAGTTGAACTCGTTGTCCACCAGGTCGCCGAACCCGGGCGTGTCGATGAGATTGAGCTGGATCTTGACGCCCTCGTTGTCCTCGAGCTCCACCAGCTCGTGCCGGAGCACCAACTCCCGCACGTCGCCGTCGTCCTCCGGCTCCGGAATCGTCACCAGCGCGTCGATGATGTCCTGGCCGCACAACGTGTTGATGAACGTCAGCCGCCCGCTCCCCAGCTGCCCCACGATCATCAACGTGAACTGGATCCCCTTCTTGAGCGTCTTCTTCTTCCGGAGCGCCGCCAGCAGTTTCAGGTACAGCATAGCGCGGGTGTTGACGTGTGAGGAATGTGTTGTGAGACGCGCTCCTGGGCCGGTGCGCGCACGCCCGCCGCGCACCCGTGCACCTGCCCCTGCGCACCCCTGCACCTGTCCCGTGTCTACCGCTCCCGCAACACCCACAACCCCACCGTGACCGCCGCCGCCAAGCTGTACAAGCTCAACATGACGTAGAACACCGTGCGCGGGTCCACGTCCACCGTCTGGTTGTAGATGTACAAGAACGCCGCCGGCCCCACCATCGTCACGATGTTCTTCACCACCGCCAACAGCCCGAACATCTCGCCCGTGCGGTGGCTCGGGCCGTACTTGATGATGCCGTTCTGCAACACCGGCGCAATCATCCCGCCAAGCCCCGTGAGCACCGTCAGCGACATGAACACCGCCGACGACTGCGCCAGCACGAGCACCGCCGCGCCCGCCACTTCCAACACCGTGCTGCCGCTGAGCATCACAAGGTCCAACGTGTCCACCGCGTGCGCCTGCACCGCCACGCGCCGCTTGAGGAACACGAGGAGCACCGGCAGCACCACGAGCAACAGGAGCGTCCGCACCAGCCCCGCAAGCAGAATAAAGAACAGCAACAGGCTCGTGTCCCACGCAAACATGTAGATGCCGTAGAGCCCCACCACCAGCGCCGCGCTCATGGCCGACCCCATCACAAGCACCTCGAGCAGCACGAGCAAGAGACACGTGATGCGCCGCCGGTACCGTGGCCAGAAGCGCGCGTGCGGCTCTGCCGGGAGCCAGAGAATCGCGAGCGGCCGCAACACGTTCATGTGGTGGAGCATCTCGCGGGCGTTCCACCACGGCGCCGGCGTGCTGGTGTCGATGGCCTCAAAGTCCGCCGCCGTGGGCAACGTCCCCGCGGTCCCGGCGATCTCTGTGGCCGCGCCTGTGGGAGTGCCCACGGTGCTGCTCCGCCGGCTCATGGAAAAGTAGCCCCCGCCGCGCATCGACTGGCTCGACGTCCGCCGCCGCAACTTGGCGCTTGCCAGCTGTGTCCGGCTCTTGTGGCGCGCGCGCTTCGACCGGCTCTCGGGCAAGAGCGCCCACGCCACCGCAAGCAACACCGCCACCGTGGCAATGTCGATGTACATCAACCAGATGGGCTCGTCGGGCCGCCCGATGACGCTGCGGAGCACAAACGTGCCCAACAACGGTCCCACCGACATGGCCGAGAACACGCTCGCCATGACAATGCCCAACGCCGCAATGCGCCGCTCCGGCGCCACCACGTCCGTGGCGTACGTGTTGCCCACCGAGATGAGCACCATGATGCCGCCGGCCGCCTTCTCCACGCTGTCGGCCGCAACAAGCGTGCCAAAATGGAGCGTCGACACCACGCTCGGGTCGAGGAGAAGCGTGCGGAGCGCGCGCCCCACGAGCGTGGTGGCGATGATGAAGATCGTCACCGGCCGCCGCCCCACCTGGTCCAGCACCAGGCCAAACTGCCCGCTGGTGAACACGGTGACACAGCCGCCGATGAGGTTGTAGAAGAGCTCGAGCCGCAGCACAAGCCGCTGCGAGTCGCTGGGGTTGCACACGCCGGGGCCGCCCTCCGCGGCGCACGCGAGGCGGAGCGTGAGCACCAACTGCGGCGGCATGGACATCATGCGCGTGGTGCCAAACACAAAGAGAAACGCCAGAATCATGTACACCAGCGGCCGCTGGTGCCACGGGAGCGACGTGTGGAGCGCGCGCTCCTCGTCGAGCCAGCGCTGGTCCTCGTGCGCGTCCTCGTGCGGGTCTCGGGGGTGGAGCGCGTGCTCGAGCGCCTCCTCCGCGGCGCGCTCCATCAACGCCGCCTCGCCCTCTTCTGTGCGGAGCTCCTCTCGCGTGATCAACGGCTCGGTCTCCATGGAAGCAGCGGGGTGGGGGGTCGAGCCGTGCGAGCTGATATCGCCAAATACAGCCCGTGTCATGTGACCCGCACGACGCATGATGGCGTGCTATGTCCGCTAACCCCGTGCATTATCTCCGCCGGTGGATAAATACGCCACAGCCGCTGCCCCGCCGCCCGGCTCTACGGTCTCCGCCCGGCTCTACGGTCTCCGCCCGGCGGCGGCTCCGCTGTCCCACGCCTACGCAGCAAGCACGTACGAGCCCAAGATCAACGCCATGCCGACGCCCAGCCACACCAACACCAGGCGCTGGCTGCCGCCAAACAGAATGGCGCTGCCAAACATCTGGAGCCCCACCACGCTGAGAAAGCCCGCGGTGATGCCCATGAGCACGCCGTACACGTACTCAACGTCGCGCGCGTCCGGCTGGCGGCCGATCCGCGCAAGGAACGCCGTTCCCGCAAGCGCCCCGAGCGGCTGCGCCGCCGACGAGAGCACGCCTGTCACCAACACCGCCTTGACCCGGCTCTGGAGTGAAAAGTAGAGCGGGAGCGTCATCAGGAAGCCCTCCACGAAGTTGTGCACCACCAACAGGAGGAAGATGGAAAAGCCGAGCTCCAGCATGTCGCCGTCGTCGCCGCCCTCCCCGCCCACGAACGTGATGAAGCCCTCGGGGAGCTTGTGGAGGGTGATGGCAATCGTGGTCTGGAGCGAGATGGAGAGGAGCCGCGAGAGCGGCGGCTGCACGTGGTGGTGGTGCTTGGTGGCCGGGTCGTGCTCGTGCGCCGCGTGGCCGTGCTCGTGCGCCGCGTGCTCGTGCTCGTGTGCCGCGTGGTGGGGGTCGTGTGCGTGGGACGGCTCCGGCAGATGCTCCTGCAACTGGTCCATCATTGGCGGGTGCTCGCAGTAGTGGAGCTGCTTGCTCGGGTCGAAATGGCAGCCCTCGGCCGCCGTGAAGCCCATGCACTCGCCCTCGGAGGAGGACGGCGAGTGGTGCGCCGGCCGCATGGCCCGCTGCACCATGTCGGCGAGCGACAGCCGCTTGGTGAGAAGCGGCCGGGCCACGAGCGGTGTGGTTTCGGTGTGCTCGTGCGGGTCCGCCTCGCCGTCGTGGGCACAGTGCACCACGCTCTGCGACGTCATCACGTGGATGAGGCCGTTGATGAGGAGGCATGCCGCCATGCCGCCGAGGTAGCACGCCATCACGGTGGCCTGGATGCGCCGCGCGTGGCGGGCGGCGTCCGCGCCGAAGCTCGACTCGAGATACTCGCGGGCACCGGGCAACAACCGGTACAAGGCGGTGAGCGTGAGCAGGCCCAGCGAGAGCGCGAGCAGCGCCACGAGGAAGCCGTAGTTGGCCGCGAGCGCAAACGGGAAGGCGGCGGTGAGACGCCGCGGGAGACAGGCGTTGTACACAACGTCGGCAAACACGGTGCAGCAGCCGCACACGCTCATGAGCAGCGTGGCCGCTATGTACACCCAACCGGTCGAGAGCATGGATGGTGGATCAGGGCTGCCGGGGCGGGTCGGTCCGGTAACACTGGGTTGCAGCACCACTGGGGTTAATGCAGGAACGAAGGGTTGGTACATTGCGCAGTCGTGCGCGCGCCGCGCACGTGACGGGACCCTGTCTACTCCTCGTTGATGCGGACGCCGGGGATCTGGCGGCGGAGGCGGGCGCGCTCCTCGTCGGTGAGAGCGGGGGCGGGCGCCACGGTCTTTTTGACGATGAGCACCATCAAGTGCGGCCACGGGTAGCGCTCGGGCACGGGGAAGCTGTTGCCGTCGAGGTCGAGCCA
>JAJMSD010000223.1:0-10150 GCA_030558265.1 [Candida] pseudocylindracea
CGTGTCCGAGTTGGCCCGCGGCTACTTTGGCGCCGAGATCGGCCACTTCCCGTAGCGCGTCCATAGATGTTGGTGTATGCAACGGACAGCGACTAGTACCACCGCCAGAATGGGATGCGGGTCACGGTGAGGCGCGGAGCGTGGCGCTGTGTAAGCTCCTGCGCTTCTGGCGTCCCGTAGTCGTCAGGCCCTACCACCAAGAGGCCGGTGCACGCGGGAAGTGTCTCCGGGAAGGGCGTCGCGCCGGTCACGTCTAGCCGCACAACCGTCTCGGGAATGGCAAGACCGGCAATGGCGAGCTCGCGCACCCCGAGCGACCGGAGTCCCGCAGGGAGCCGTGCCAAGGCGGGGGGCACTAGCGACGCGTTGCCACTCACGTCCAAGTGCTGGAGTGTCTGCGGAAGCGCGGCGCAGATGTCCCGCACCGGCACAACCCACCGTGTGACGCGCAACTCCCGGAGCCGCGCGCACTCGCGCAACAGGACGTCGAGCTGCGTGACAGCCACCTCGCTCATCCACAACAGGACAAGCCGTGCCGCGAACGCGTAGCTGTTGATCGCGGCAATGGGGTTTCCGTCCAACACGAGCTTGCGGAGGTTGGGGAGCGTCTCCACCACCGGCGGCACCGCCGTCAAATGGTTGTGGCTCACGTCCAACAGCTCCAACGTTTGCGGGAGCACCACGCGGTCGATCTGCCGCAAGTGGTTGCCGCCAATGTGGAGGTCTTGCAAACACAGGAACGGCGCAAAGAGCCGCGGTGGGATCAGGCCAAACAGATTCGACCCGAGAAACATGTCGGTGGCGGAGGTGGGCCACTTGCGCACGACGGACGTCGGTGCGTTCGACGCGGTCGGGTCTGTGAACACGATGACCGAGGTGGACGGCAGGAGGGGCGCCATGCTGCGCCAGTTGGCGGAGGTGGTGGCGTTGAGCAAGCGGATGTCCTCGAGGTTGACGAGGCGCGCGAGCGCGTCGCCAATGGACTCCAACGGGTTGCACGAGAGGTTGAGGTGGCGGAGACCGACCGGAAGGCTGCCGACGTCTGCCGGGTCCACCAGCACAATGCTGTTGAACGAGAGGTTGAGGTAGCGGAGCGCACGTGGAAGCCGTGCCGGGAGGCCCTTCACCAGCACAAGCCGGTTGTTGGATAGGTCGAGCTTGGCAAGCCCGCTGGGGAGGAGCGGCAACTCTGCAACCTTCTCCAAGCCCGTCATGCTCAAGTTGAGCGAAGTGAGCGACTGCGGAAGCACGAGCGCGGCAAACTTGGCGCCCGGGTGCTGGTTGTCGCTGAGGTCGAGGTAGCGGATCGGCGGGAACGCAAACAAAAGCCAGGGAAACACCACCGGCAGCTCTGCGGGGTGCATGTGGCACAGGAGCGTGTCCACGGCGGCAAGGCTGGCAAGCTGCGGTCCGACTGCCGCCAACTGCTCCGCCGTCAAGCCCTCGATGTAGAGACGCACCTGCGTGCACTTGTCGTAGACGGCGGGCGCGAGGGCCACCAAGCGGTCGAGCTCGGCGGGCGAGTGCACCTCCACCGAGAGCGTCTGGATGTGGCGGCTGCCGGGCGTCTGCAAGTGCCGCAACAAGCGGTCGAACGGCATGGCCCAGTCGACGACCAGCGTCTCGCCGATCTGGCGGCCCGTCTCGACGCGCGCGTGCACGCGGCGGCACGCCAACTCGCGGAGCACCGGGGTCTCCAGCGCCACCAACTCCCGCACGAGTCCGGTGGGGAGGAGATCGAGCACGCGCACCACAATGTCCGGAGGAAACGAGAGAAGCATGCTCATCGCGAGTGGCATTGGGCTCGGCCTACACTACGCCTCCCCCAACCGGTTCTGCTCCCAGAACGTCTCCCAGATCTCGATCTGCTCCTTCAACAACTCGACGTTGCTCTCGAGATACGTCTCGGCGGCGTTGCGGAACGCCTCGATCCGGTCCTGCTCGAACACCTCCATCTGCCCGCGGATCGTCCTGTCGATCGTCGCCGCGCGCTCCGTTGCCGCCGCCACCTTCTGCCGCTGCTTTTCGGCAAGCGTCTTCAAGCCCTCGGCCTTGGGGTCGCCCGCGGCCTCGGCCTTGGCGGCCTGCTTGGCGGCGCGCTGCGCCTCGCCCTCCGCCGTCGCCACCGCCACCAACGCCTGCACGCGCTGCTGGAACACCGCCTTGATCAGCCCGATCGTGCGCACGTACTCGTCGCACACCGCGCCCACCGTCAACATGTCCTGCGTCAGCAGCCGGAGCGTGAGCTCATGGAGCCGTGTCTGCACCTGCGCAAACAGCGTCAACAACGTCACCGTGGCCTCGTCCGCCATGTCGCCCGCGGCCGCGTCGAGATCCGCCCACTCCTGCGCCGCCGCACCGAGCTCCTGCACCGTCGCCGCAAGCTCGGTGCGGTGCTGCACCACCGTGTCGAGCGCCCTCGTGAACGCCTGGAGCTGCGTCTCCAACTGTGTGAGCTGCTGCCGCCGCGCAATGAACCACACGTCCTCCTCGACGTGTCCGCGCGCGCTGCTGAGCCCCACCACCTTGGAAAAGAACCCGCTCTCCTCCGCCGCCGGCTCCCACTCGGCGTCCTCCGGCCCGCCGCTGCCCTTGTCGCGGTTCTTGGTGTCGCGGGAAAAGTCGTCCAGCGTGAGGAACATTTCGAGGTCCGCGTCGTTGTGCAACGTCTCCGACGCGGCGCACCGCACAAGCATGGTCTCGAGCGCAAGCCGCCGGTGTTCCACAAACCCCTCGTTGAAGCGGCCCACCGCCTGCTTCACCGGCGGCGGCGGAATGATGTACCCCGGGTGGTTGAGCTGCAACTGGTGGTACAACCACCGGAAGTCCCGGTAGCGCCGCTGCACCAGCACGCCGTTCAGGTCCTTGGTCGTGGTGATGGTGTAGACAATGTGCGCGCTCGTGAGCTCGCCCACCTTGACCGGGTCGCCCACCGACACGCCAAACGCCGGCTTGAACTTGGCGCGCGCGGGGATCGGCTCTGCCGGTGCCGAGGTCGTCTCCGGGTCCGGGTCCGCCACGCCCCCCTCCGCCGTCCTGCCATCCTCGAGCTGGAAGAGCGGCGCGTCGGCGGCGCGCGCAAGAAGCTCCGCCGCGCTCACCATGTCCGCCAGCTGCCCCTGCAGCTCCGTCGCAAGCGGGCCGCCCAACGGATCCAGTCCCACGCTCAGCGGCCCACCCAGGCGGTAGAGCTGTTTGCCCCGGTACAAGCGCGCGAGCTTGCGCGAGGGGGTGTGCGCGGTGGCGGGCTCCGCAGGCTCGTCGGCCGCGGGCTCGTCGGCCGCGGGCTCGTCGGCAAACAACGCCAGCTGCGGGTCGTACAGCTCAAGCAGCGTCTGGTGGGGCAGCCCCACAAGCTCGGCCTTGAGCGTCGGCAGCGCCACCTCGGGCGCAGATACCGGCGCGGGCGGCGACGCCTGGCGGTCGGCAAACGGGTTGTCTTCGAGCGCGCTGGCGGGCTCGTGCCACGCTGGGCTCGGCTCGGCCCACGGCAGCGGCTCCTCGCGCGGAGGCAGGGCGAGAATTGCCGGCGTGTCGTCCCACACGCTCGCCTCGAGGTTGTCCGCCATGACGTGGAGTGGATGCGGAGCCTTTTGGGCGCGGCGCGACCTTGGCGATGCATTGCGGGAAACGCTACTTGGAGAGGATGGTGTTGTCGAGGAGGCGCGCGGTCGCGCCGGCGGCGGTGGGCACGACGACGACGGTGCTGAACACGGCCGAGTCTGTGACGGTCGCGAGCGGCGCGAGCGTGTCCGCGGTGGTGACACACGCGTACTCGACCGCAAAGCTCGCGCGCGTGCCGTCCGTGTACGGCGCGAGGACAGCGGTGAAGGCCGCCACTAGGTCGGCCGCCGCCACGGGCCCGGCGGCGGCGTGGTACGTGTCCTCCACGGCCCGCACGCCGCGGTAGATGCACGTGGCAAGCTCCCGGGTCTCGGGCAGGAGGTACTCGTTGCGCGACAGCAACGCCAAGCCGCCGGCGTCGCGGACAATGTCGCCGACGACAATCTCCACCGGCATGAGCAAGTCCTGGACAAGGCGGCGCACCACCACCGTCTGCTGCACGTCCTTCTGGCCGAAGTAGGCGTGAGTGGGCAAGACGGCGTTGAGCAACTTGGTGACGACGGTGGCGACGCCGCGGAAAAAGTGCGGGCGCACCACGCCCTCCAACTGCTCCAGCACGCCAATCACGCTCACAAATGCGCCCTGCTGCTGCTTCACGTCAAGGGGCACGCCGGCGGGGTACATTTCCAGCACCCCCGGCGCAAACACGGCGTCGACGGAGCGGCCGTGCACGGTGGTGCGTGCCAACGCCTGGAGATCGCGCTCCATGGTGCGCGGGTACGCGTCCAAGTCCTCGTGGGGCGCAAACTGCAGCGGGTTGACAAACACCAGGACGACGGTGCGGTCGTTGGCGGCGAGCAGCTGGCGGACGAGCAGGAGGTGGCCCTCGTGGAGCGCCCCCATCGTGGGCACCAAGCCCACCGTCTGTGGGTGCCACGCGCGACGCAACTGCCGAAGCTCCCGCACGGTGCGGACGACTCGCGGCCCGGGCACAGTCATGGAAAAAAACGGCGGCTTTGGTGCGGGGTTTATACGAGATGCGATGGCCTGTCACATGCCCTCAACAAAGTCGCCAAACTCCGAGTCGCTCAGATCGGCCTCCGTGGCGGATGACGCCTGCGCCGCGAGTGACGCCTCCGCTGCGCCGGCGCGTGACGGGGGTGAGTCGGCGGAGGGCGGCGAGTCGGCGGAGGGCGGGGCGGGCTGCGTGGCCTCGGTCATGCGCCGGAACGACGCGAGCGCAATCGCAAAGCTGGTGGCGTCAAACACGTCCGGGAACGTCAAGCCGAGACCCACGGGCCGCGTGACGCCGGGCGCCGTGAACTCGACCGCGTACAGCCGGCGGCCCTCGGTCGCGTGGATGGCGGCGGGCGCGGCGCACTCGCACCACACGCGGCCGTCGACGAGAAAGCGGAGCGTGAGCAGCAACGTCTCGTCGTCGCCGCCCTCGACCACCTCGAGCTCGCCCTGCTTGAGCGCGGCCGAGAAGCTGCTGGTGGAGTATGCGCCGTCCGTGGGCGGCCCCACGCGGTGGAGCGTCGCGGCGCATCGGATCACAACCGCCTCCATGATGAGTTGGCGCGGGTCGTGTGCCGGCCGCGCAGCGACACAAACAAAACACCCCACGACGCGCTGCTCCGCCCATGTACGACCCGAAGCGCCACAAGGGCCCCGCGACGCCGTTGGGGCGCGTCGACCACAACGCGGGCGGCAGCCAGTTGGTGCAGCCGAGCGCGCGCGGCGTGCGGGCGCTGCTTGGCGGCACGCTGCGGCGCCGCTCCACGATGCGCCGGCTGCTGATGGGCGTCGGCGTCTTGGCCACGCCGATGGCTGCGGGGCTGTCGCCGCAGGTGTCGCAGACGCCGCTGCTGGACCCGCGTCCCCTCCGCGACCGCCAGTTCCAGGCGCAGTTGCAGGAGCAGATCTGGGAGTACCTCACAAAGACGGGCTACGAGGCCGCCATGAACAAGCCGTTGACGCACGACACGCTCCGCAAGCCCGGCCAGAAGGACTTTACCCTCATGTTCCAGTTCTTGTACCAGCGCATCGACCCGGGCCACCACTACAGCCGTGCCGTCGAGGTGGAGGTGCACCCGTTGATGAAGGCGTTGGGCTATCCGTACATCGACATGGTGAGCCGCAGCGCCATCAGCGCCGTGGGCGGGAGCAACTGGTACGTGTTTCTCGGCATGCTCCACTGGATGGTGCGTTTGTGCCAGCGTGTCGATGCGGCAAACGAGGCGCCGGAGATCGAGATTCTGCGGGACGACGCCGGGGCCGTGAGCGCACAGGCGGACCAGGCGCTCGAGTCGATCCGCTACACGTTCCTCGCCAAGGCATACGCCGCGTTTCTTGCCGGGGACGAGCAGTACGCGTCGTTTGCGAGCGAGGGCAAGCAGGCGGCACACCGGCTTGCGGAAAAGATCCAGCTGGGGGTGGCCACGCTCACGGCACACAACGACACGTTGGTGGACCAGCTCGGGGTGCTCCAGCGAAACTTGGATCTTCTCCAGCAGCTAGCAGCGGAGCGGGCCGCGTACGAGACGGACGTGGAGCGGTTGCAGAGCTACAACCACACGTTGCAGGAGCGCAAGCCGGTGTGGGGGCCCAAGTTGGCGCACATTGAGGGCGAGATCGGCGCGATGGAGTTGCAGATCCAGCAGAGCGAGAGCGACAAGCGCGAGGTGGACCGGGCGCTTGAGAAGAGGGGGTTGGACCCCAAGGCGATCGACCAGCTTGTGGCAAAGCGCACGCAGACCACGCGCACGCTCGAGGCGGTGGGGGAGCGGTTGGCAGCGCTGCGGGTGCAGTTGGAGGAGCAGGACCGGCGGTGCGCGGCTCTGTTTGCGCTGCTTGAGGAGACGCTCAAGCAGTACAACCAGCAGGCGCGGCGGATCGAGCTGACGGTGAGCGGGTCGATTGTGAGTCTCACGGTGCCGCAGGGCCTGTTTGAGTTGCTGTTCCTGGCCCGCGTGGGCGTGAACGGGTACGTGGGGGTGCAGAACCTGGTGGCGGATGGCGAGGGCCACGTGGCGATCGGGGAGGTGCTCCGGCAAGATCTCAAGCAGGAGAAGGTGAAGCTTCTCGACTACCGCAAGGAGAGCCAGGCGGCCAAGATCCGACACCAGGACGAGGTGTTCCAGGGGAAGGAGAAGGTGGACGCGGTGAAGGCGAGTATAGCGGAGGAGACGGACCTCAAGGAGGACCGGGAGGCGCAGCGGGCGCTGGTGCGGCACGAGCTCGACGAGGTGAGCGACCAGGCAAACAGCTACGCGGCCCGGATGGCGGCGGAGGAGGAGGAGTTGCTGCGCGAATGCCGGCGGCTCGAGAGCGACATTTCGGGCGAGCTCGTGGGGGCGGACCAGCAGTTGAAGCGGGTGGAGATGGAGTGCCACCAGGCGGTGCGGGCGGTGGCACAGCAGCGGGAGGAGCTCCACCAGCAGGTGGCGGAGGTGATTGGCTGGTGCACGCTGTTCAAGATCGACGTTCGGGAGCAGTTGGACGCGGTGGCGGACCACCTCGAGACGTAGAGGGCGGCGTCCGTTGCGCCGCGGTGCTCGCGGTGCCCGCTGTGCCCATGAATACAAACGACCTCTACTTGCGCTTCTTGTACAACCGGCCGATCATCAGGCTGCTCTTCAACTCCTTGTTCTTGCTGCGCAGGTGCTCGACGTACGCCATGTCCTCGCCGCCCGCGAGCCCCGCCAACAGCGCGGTGGCGCGCGTGCCCTTCTGGCGGAAGACGCTGGTGTTGCCGCGGCCGACAAAGTTGTCGGCATCGTCGCCGGCCTCGATGCCCGCAAGGTCCTCGTTCTTGAGCAACACCTCCTGGAGGAGCTCGCGGCGCTCGCGCGCACTCAGGTACGCCAAGTCGGGCAACTCCTCCATCCCGTGGAGGTGCGTGATGACCTTGAAGGCATAGCCCTGGTCGACGAGGAACGCCTGGCGCTTGGTGGAGTAGTACATCTCCTGGGTGTCCTTCAGCACAAGCAGGTAGAAGAAGGCATTGAAGCCCTCGTCGTTGCGCCGCTTGGCGCGGAGGATGCGTCCGAGCCGCTGCGCCTCCTGCCGCCGCAGCCCGTAGTGCAGCGAGATCTGGATGAGGCACGTGGCCTCGGGCAAGTCGATCAGCGTGTCGCCCACCTTGCTCAAGAAGATGGTGTTCACCTGGTCGTTGTCCTGGAAGTTCTTGAGGATGTTCATGCGCTCCAGCTGCGGCGTGGCGCCGTAAATGTACGGCTTCTTCAACTTGAGCGCGTACTCCTGGAGCGCCAACACGTTGTCGGCAAACACAATGATCTTGTCGCCGCGCAGCTCGTGGTAGTTGATCAAGAACTGGCATGCCTGGAACTTGGTGGGGTTCATGATGTAGAGCAACATGCGCCGCCGCGCCGTCTGCCGGAGGTACTCGTGGTAGAACTCGGCCGTCATGGGGCACCACACCTCGGCACACTGCACGTTGGCAATGTGGCCCTTTTGCGCCAAGTCCATCCAGTTGGCCTCGTACAACTTGGGCCCAATGAGAAAGTTGAGGTCGCCGATCTTGTCGTCCTCGCGCACAAGCGTGGCCGTCAAGCCGAGCTTGGCGTGGGCCGCCACCGTCGTCACCACACGGCGGAACATGGCTGCCGGCACCACGTGCACCTCGTCGAGAATCACGAGCCCCCACTCGCGCTGCGTCAAAAAGTCCATCACCTTCTGCGAGTCGTGCAGCCGGTTGCGTGTGTTGGCCACCATCAGGTACGTGCTCACGACAAGCCCCAGCTCCGTGGCAAAGATCTCCTTGTTCTCCAGCGTGAACGCGGCAATCTGCTCCGGCTGGATCGTGCACCACTGGAGAAACTGCTGCCGCCACTGCATCACCAGGACCGAGCTCGTGCAGAGCACGATCACCAGCTTCTTGATGGTGCACGCGGCGGTGATGCCCACAAGCGTCTTGCCGGCGCCGCACGGGAGCACGATGATACCGCTGCGCGCGCGGTTCTTGCTGAACATCTTCAGAAGCGACTTTTCCTGGTACGGCCGGATCTGCGTCAGCGGCTTGAGGTTGATCTGGAGGTCGGGGTTGCGCGAGTCGTTGTGGAAGTCGTACTCCTCGAGCACCGGGAACTCGATCACCTGGCACCGCTTCTTGAGCGTCTCGACGCTCTCGGTGGCGATTTCAAACAGCGGCACGTACTCGTCCACGTCGAGCACGTCGTTGTCACCGCCGGGGAGCGAGTCGAAGATGTTGACGTCCGCGCCGCCGGCTGTGCCCTCGGGCTTGGCCACGCTCAAGCCATCCGCGCCGAGCTGCTCGCCGGTGATGCGCAACGCGCCGATCACCGGGTCCAGCAACATCATGCGGAGCACCTCGACGGTGGCACACTCGACAAAGTAGCGGTTGTCCTTCAACACGAGCTTGATCTTGCCGTAGCTGAGCGTGGCGGCGCGGATGAAGTTGACGATGCTCGTCACCAACGGCACCTTGCTGAAGCGGCTGAGCACCTGGATGATGTCCTCGGTCTGCAACCCCACCAGCACGGCGGCGTACAACGAGTACGGCGTGATCTGGTACTCGTGGATGTGCAGCGGCCGCGAGCGCGGCTCGGCAATCGTGACCAAAAAGTCCTGTGCCTGCTCCGCCAACGGCGAAAACAGCTCGAGATAGATGCGGAGGTCCTTCGGCAGGATCCACAACGGGCGCAGGTTGTGGTCCGGCTTGAGAGCAAGGTACAGGAAGTCGTTTGTGTTGCGCGCCAGCACCTCGCCGTCCACGAGCATCGGCCCGTCCGGCATCTGGTCGTTGTACGCGGGCGCGCGGGCCGGCTGCGCCCCCCCGGCCTCCTCCGCGGGTCTGCGTGCCGCGGCGCTGTAGTCCGCGTCGCCCTCGTCCAGGGTGTTCATCGAGTCCAGACCCTCGTCCTCGTTGTACTGGGGAGCCGGAAGTCCGCGCGACGCCATCGGAGCAGAAGGTGGGAGGGAGGCGGCGTGCTTTGTCAGATCGATTGCCCCAGATGAGCCCGGTCGTGTGCACACCGGTACCCGCACGCTCATCGGCGGAATTTTTTTGTCAGTTTTTTTCACCACATTGATATGGCGAGCAAGTCTGCAGTGGTGTCTGCCGTGGTGGCGTACCTCAGCGAGGAGTATCCGGCGGTGGCGGAGGCGTTGGAGAAGGCGGCGAAGAAGCAGGGGGTGGTGGTTGGTGCGAGCGGTGTGAAGTTGGCGGAGTTGGTGGAGGAGACGAAGGTGGAGTCTGCCGGCTCCAGCTCCAGCTCTGATTCCAGCTCTGGCTCGGACTCTGACTCGGACTCGGACTCGGACTCGGACTCTAGCTCCAGCTCCAGCTCCAGCTCCAGTTCCGACTCCGACTCCGACTCCGACTCCGACTCCGACTCCAGCTCCGACTCCGAGGAGGAGACCCAGCAGGCTGTGAAGGCCTCGGATGCTGAGTCTGACAAGGAGAAGCAGGCAGCGGCCGGCTTGGATGTGTCCGATGACTCCAGCTCCGACTCTGATTCTGATTCCGACTCTTCTTCCTCTTCTTCCTCTTCCTCTTCTTCCTCTTCTTCCTCTTCTTCCTCTTCTTCCTCTTCTTCCTCTT
>JAJMSD010000224.1:0-10074 GCA_030558265.1 [Candida] pseudocylindracea
GCCCAGACTCCCCGGACGTTCCCCACGTTGGCTCCGCCCCAAGGCGTGTTCCTCCACGCCGCAGCCCATGGCGTGGGTGTGGGCAGCTGGTAGCAGCCTCGCGGACGGCTCCCAGCAGCCTCGAGCCGCCTGGGATGGCCGCCCCCCGCCCACATGGCCGCCCCCGCCCACTACGCCCTGTATTCTTCCCATGCACCCGCAGCGCCCGTTCCGCTCCCGTAGCACCGCCGCCCAGCCGTTCTCCATTCATTGCACGTCCTACCTCCCACTCCCCCGCCCCCCTCCCACTCCCTCGATCCCCCCACGCCCCCCGCGCCCACCTCACACCCGCCCCACCATCGCCTTCACCAACTCCACGCTCCGCGCCATGTCCCCGCTCCGCCACCCACCAAGAATCCCCACAAAGTCGCTCTGGAGCCCAAGCGGCACCGTCTCGGCCCGCCGCCCCCGCTCCCGCTCCCGCCGCCCCCGCTCCCCCGCAGCCCCCGCCGCCACCGCCTCCGCCCGCGCAACAATCTCCGCCCCCACCCCGCACATCTCCGCCACACGCGTCCCAAAACTCCCCTCCGCCTGCCCCTCCTCCAACCGATACATCCACGACAACCCCCGCCCCTCCACCCGCACCGCCATCCGCACCGCCCGCACCCCCGGATGCGCCTCGAACGCCCCCACCAACTCCAGAAAGTGTGTCGCAAAGAACCCCGCCGCGTGTGTGTGTGTCGCGAGCGTGTGCAACACCGCCTCCGCAACCGCATACCCGTCCCCCAGCGACCCGCCCCGCCCAAGCTCGTCCACAATCACAACCAGCCGCGCCGTCGCCCGCTCCAACATCCGCTGCGTCTCCGCAAGCTCCACCTCAAACGTCAGGTGGCCCTGCAACACCGCGTCGCTCGCCCCGAGCCGCGTCATGATCCGGTCCACAACCCCCATCCGCGCCCGCCGCGCCGGCACATAGCACCCGAGTTGCCCGAGCACAACCCCCACGCACGTCTTCCGGAGCACCGTCGACTTCCCCGCCGCGTTTGCCCCCGTCAAGAGCCCCATCAGCGCCACCCGCCCCCCGAGCTCCACGTCGTTCGGCACGCACCCCGCAATGCACGGGTGCCGGAGCTCCTCGAACGCCAACTCCGCCCGCTCCGTCTCCACAAACTCCGGCCGCACGCTCGGCCACATCTCCTCCGACGCCGCCGCCAACCCCACCACGCAGTCCATCCCCGCCAACGCCCCCACCGCCTGCGTGTACGCCGCGCTCTCCTCCGCCCACCGCCGGTAGAGCCGCGACTTGGCCCCCGCCGCAACCCCCTTGTGGCTCTCCCGCTCCTCCGCCAACTGCTGTGCAAGCCGCTTCACCTCCGGCAGCCAGAACCGCTTCACCTTCGACGTCGCCGACATCTGTGTCCAGTCCCCCGGCACCTTGCTCGCCGCCTTCACCGGCACCTCAATGAGACAGAGCTCCTTCCCCGAGTCCCGGAAGCACACCTGCGGCAGGTACGCCCGCTGATACGTCCGAAGATGCTCCTCAAGCGCCTCCTCCGTCGCCCGGACCTGTGCCGTGCTTGCGTCAAGCGCCTCGTCGAACCCCGTCGCCGTCACCACCACCCCCGACGCCGCCGCCGTCCGGTCAAGCGCCTCCCACACCGCAAGCCGCTCCCCCAACTCCGGGAACCGCCGCGCGTACGCCCCAAGCGCCCCCGGCGCCTCCACGTACTCCCCAACCGCCCCCGCCGCCGCCTCGAACCCCGCAACAACCCGCACAAACTCCCGGATCCCGAGACTGCCCCCGTGGATCCGCGCACACATCCGCTCGAGGTCCGGAAGCCCCGCAAGCATCCTCACCAACCGCTCCCGCTCCTCCCCGTGCGCCAACAACCACTCCACAGAGTCCAACCGCGCATTGCTCTCCCGCGCGCTCGCCGGCGGCGCCGCCAACCACCGCCGCATCGCCCGCCGCCCGAACGCCGTCCGCCCGCGGTCCACAACCGCAAACACACTCCCCCGCACACTCCCGTCGTGCGTGTTCGCAAACACCTCGAGGTTGTGGAGCGTCGTCCCGTCAAGCACAAGCGACGCCCCCACCCCGCCCTCAAACCGCACCAGCGGCAACACCTCCCGGTCGAGAAGAAGCAGCGCAAGATGGCCCACAAGACCCGCAAACGCCGCCCGCCCCCCCGCCGACGCCTCCTCCATCTTCTCCGCAACCCCCGCCGCAATCCCCCGCGCGTGCTCCACCCCGCGCTCCGCCCCCCACCACTCCCCGCTCCCCACATTGTTCCACACGCACTGCGGCGCCGCGTGCGCCCGCACCGCCCGCACAACACCCGCCGGCAACCGGCTCCGCTCCCACACAACCTCCGCTGGCCGGAGCCGCGCGAGCTGTGTCTCCACAAGCGCCGCGTCCTCGTAGCTCTCGAGCCCCGCCTCCCCCGTCGACGTGTCCACCCACGCAATCCCCGTCGCCCCGCCCACCGCGCACACACTCACGCAGAACACCGCCGTCTCCCCCACAACCATGTCCGGGTCCGTGAGCGTCCCTGCCGTCAACACGCACGTCAACTTCCGCTCCACAATCCCCTTGTTCCCCGCCATCGCGTGCGCCAATGCCAGCTCCGCCTGGTCCACCCGCGCCACCTTGAACCCCGCCTCCACAAACTGCCGCGCCCAGTACCCGAAGCTCAGCTCCGGCACCCCCGCAAGCCGCATGTTCGCCCGTCCGCCCCCGGCAATCCGGAGCCCGAACCGCCGCGCCGCCTCGTCCGCATCCTTCTCGTACACCTCGTAGAACTTGCCCTTCTTGAAGAACACAACCGTGTCCCACATCTTGCTCTTGATCCCCCAGTACTGCTTCTCGAAAGGCGAGAACTGCGTCCACGCCGACGGCGGCACGTAGAGCGTCCGCGGGTCGTGCTCCGGGTGCGACGGCGGCCGCTTCGCCCCGTCGAGCTCGTTCACGATCCACGCGTACCGCTCCTCGTTGGCCTTGTTGAACGCCGTGTGTTTGCCCCCCAGCCCCAACGGAGACGACCGGATCGGTGACGACGTCAGCGCCGTGAGCGAGAGCCGGTGCGGGGTCGCGGGCGCCGCTCCTGCTGGTGTCGCCCCGCCCGCCTTCGCCCCGCCCGCCTTCGCCCCGCCCGCCTTGGGCTTCCGCGCCCGTTCCTCCTCACTCTCCTCCGCGCTCTCCTCCGCGCTCTCCCCCGCACTCTCCGCCACCCCCTCGCTCACCTCGTCGTCAGAGCTCTCTCCCTCCGGCTTGAAGTCGTCCTCGCTGTCGCTCGCAACAACGCGCCGCTTCCGCCCCACCACCTCCTCCTCGCTGTCGCTCTCTGCGTACCTCACCCGCGCCCGCTTCAACGGACTCAGCGGCGGCGCCCCTGTCCCGGGCGTCTCCATGCACGTCACATACCCCTCTCCATCGAGCGTCGTGTCCGGCGTCGCCGTCTCTTGTGCGGGCCGCTTGGGCGGCAGCGACGGCATCTCCCGCTCCCGAGCCGCCCCCGTTTCCGCCTTGGCCGGCCGCGGCGCCGTCTCCACGTTCGCCGACCGCTCCTTGAGCGGCAGCAGCGACGGCTGGAAAAACGAGAGGAGCAGCTGCTGTTTCGGCCCGCTCCCGGGCGACCGTCGCGGTGTGGGCATGAGCAACGTGTGTGTGGACGCGTCGCGCCACGCGTCGCTGCGCGCTAATGCACCCGCCGCAGCACCCATGCACCCAGACGCAGGGCCGCACGCACACCGCCGCAAACGCAAACGTCGATTCCTCTACGGCCCCGCCCTCTACTGCCCCGCCGCAATCGCCGTCTCCACCGCGTCCACCTCCCGGCGGTACTCCTGCTGCCGCTCGCACAAGTCGAGAAACACCTTGTACTTGGCCGCCAACAACCGCCGGTCCGGGTGCGTCGGCGCCAGCGGCAGCACCACGCGCCCCGTCCCGCTCATCCGCTCCATGATCCGCCAGAGCCGGTCCCCAGAGCTCGCCGGCGGCGCCACGTGCTTCGCCAACACCCGCTCCAGCGTCTTGCCCGTCCCGAACGTGAGCTCCTCCTCGTCCAGGCTGTCCTCGTCCTTCTTGGGCTTGTCAAAGTACCCGCCCGCCTCTCCCTGCTCCTCCCCCACCGGCGTCATCACCGGGAACGGGAACCCGCTCGCCGGTGGCGCCATCTCCGAGATCATCGTGTGCAGTGCCGTCGCCGACGGCGCCGTGTACGGCGACGGCGGACCCAGCACCTCCCGCGCGCTCACCTCCGCCGCCAGCAGCAGCCGCCGTGGCCGTCCCGACCGCGGATGCTGCTCGCTCGCCGCCGCTCCGAGCAACGCCGCGCCAAACACCACCGCCGCGTCAATGTACCGCGGAATCACAATCGGAAGCCCCGTGCAGTCCGCAAGGAGCCGCATCAACAACCCGTTCCGGCACTGCCCGCCCGAGAGGTAGATGCACAGCAACTGGTGGCCCGCCGTGACCATCGCCTCCACAATCTGCCGCGTCTGCTGCGCAATGAACTCGCACGCCCCAAAGTACTGGAGCGCGAGGTCGTCAAGCAGGTGGTCCATCAGCTGCCCCACAATTGCCGCCCGCATCCGCAGGTCCGCCACCGGCGACCGGTTCCCATGGAAGTCCCCGTAGAAAAAGAGGTGCTTCCCGAGCGCCACCACCAGCCGCGCCCCGCGCTCCCGCACCATCTGCTCGAGCCGGCTGTTGAGAAAGTCAAACTTCGAGAGCCCCGTCGAGTCGCTCGCCGACGCAAGCTCCGAGTACGCCGGGTGCGTCAGAAGCACGTGGGCAAGAAGCGCCCCCGTGCAGCTCTGCCCGCCCTCCGCGAGCCAGAACCCGGGCGCCATCACGTCGCGGTACGGCCCCCACACCCCCGGCACAAACACCGCCTCCGGCGTCATGGCAATGTGGCACGTCAGCGTCCCCGCCACCGCCGCAAGCCGCCCGCACGACCGCGCAATCCCCGGCGTCCCCGTCTCGAGCCCCGCCACCGCCACGTCTGTCCGTGCCGCAACCGTCCCCACCCACCCGGCGTACGCGTCAATCACCCCCAGCCCCACCACCGCCTCCGTCGTGAGCCCAAGCTCCTCGGCTGCCTGCGCCAGAAGCGTCCCCACCACCGCCCCCGCCGTGAGGAACGTCGCCCCCGTCGCCGGCAGCCCCCCGAGCCGCCGGAAGTTGTCCTCCACGAGCTCCTCGAGCTCAATCTCCCGCAAGAACTCCGCGTTCCACCCCGTCGTGCTCCCCTCCACCCCCACCGGCACAAACCCCTGCTTGCACACCAGCAGGCAGAACGACCGCGCCTCGCTCCCCGTCGCACGGTGCGTGAGAAAGTCCGCAAGGTCGTAGAACTTCATGTCCGCAAACGTCTCCGCGCTCACGTGGTGCTTCAACCACTTGATCTTGGGGAGCTCCATCTCCACCAGCATCTGTCCGCCCACATACTTGAGGCACACGTCCCCCGTTGCGTTGATCGCGTCCGTCTCTGCCTCCGCGCGGTGGTCCATCCAGAGCACAATGTTCTGGTCCGCGTTGCCAAAGTCCGGCCCCACCGCCACCGGCGCGTCGTCCGTCTCCGAAAGCACCACGAGCAGGCACGTCGCGTCAAAGCCAATCCCGTACACAAACGCCGGGTCCACGCCCAGATCCCGCACCGCCAGCCGCACGCAGTAGCAGATGGCCTCCCAGATCTCTCTCAGCAGCTGCGTGATGTGCAGCGCCTTGAGCTCCTGCCGGTGGATGGGCCGCTCCGCGAGTCCGAGAATCGCGCCCGACGTGTCAATCACGCACGCACGGGCCAGCCCCGTGCCCACGTCCACGCCCACGTGGAACACGTTGGGCACGGGCGGCTTGACAAACGAGCGCGACGTGAAGGAGTTGTTGTAGAGCGGCGGCATTGCGGTCGGCAGAGCAAGGGTCGGCGGCGTATTTATAGGACGGAGTTATGCACGATTACGTACAGACGGCCCGCCTGCGGCGCACAGACGGCGACGCGCTGCGCAGGAGCGCGGGGAATGTCGGGGCGCGGAGCAGGCCGTGTCGCGGGGCAGGCCCGGCTGCCGCACGCGGACTGCCCGGCCCGCGCTGGGCGCAGACTGCCCGGAGCGCCTCCCGGCGGCGGAGGAGCGCAGCGCGCCCGGCACCGCGGCCGCCGCGGCCGGCCCGCTACTTGCCGTGCTTGGCCACCACCTCCACCAAAAAGTCAAACTGCTCGTTCTTCTCCACCGCAGCCCGGAGGTGTGCCGCCGTGACGCGCCGCAGCCCCGCGCCGCGCGCCTCCTCGCAGCCCGCCCCCACGAGCTGCGCCATGAACAACTCGAGCGCGCGCCCCACCACCACCGGCGTCGCCTGCGCCACCTTGCCGATGTCCTCGTCCAGCTGCATGAGCTTCTTGATCCGCGCCGCCGGGAAGTGTGTGCTGATCTTGTCGTAGTTCTCCATGGTGTTGCGGGCAGGCAAACCTGCGCAAACACGCCGCGCCGGCCGGCGGCGCACGACCCGGGGCGCACGACCGGTGGTGCACGACCCGCCCCTTATCGCGGCCCGCCACACCATGGGCTTCTTCACGGACCACCTGTACACGGCCGTGACGGCGACGATCGACCGGATGTGTGTGTCGTCCGGGGAGCTTGAGGGGGGGCTCCCCACGCTTCTCGATGCCATTGGCGCGCAGAGCGGCGGGGCGCGCGAGGCGGCCCGCGCGGTGCGCAAGAAGCTCAAGCACGGCACGGTGAACGAGCAGATGCGGCTGCTCGAGGTGCTCGACCTTCTCGTGCTGAACGGCGGGAGCCGCATCGTGCCGTTGTGCGAGGACACGCGGCTCCAGGGCGCGCTTCTCAGCGTGGAGCAGAGCCCCACGGCGGACCGGCGCGTGGTGAAGCGGATCCGCGGGTTGACGGCGACGTGGAAGGCCGAGTACGGCGGGGTGCGGGGGTTCGAGGGGTTGGCGTCGTTGGGCAGTGGGCGGGTGCGGCCGGTGCGGCCGGTGCGGCCGGCACAGCTGCGGCGGCGGGTGCCAGACTTTATGAGCGACCGCGCCACGGAGGAGGAGCTTGAGCGGACGGCGGTGGCGAGCCCGCGGCTGAATGCAGACTTGGACCGGCAGTTCCGCATCCCCAAGATCAACTACACCAAGGAGCTGCCAAAGATCCAGGCGCTTCTTGCGGAGGCGGCGCAGCACCTGACGATGTTGGACAATGCGCTCGTGGCGTTGGTGCCTGGGGTGCATCCGCTCGACGACGACAAGGCGGCGCGCGAGTTTGAGGCGTGCCGTGCGGTGCGGCGGCGAGTGTTGCGCTATCTCCAGCTCGTGGACCGGGAGGAGTTTCTCGGGCTGCTCATTTCCGCGAACGACACGTTGGTGGCGGTGTTGGAGAGGTTCCAGACGGCGGCAAACCCGGACGATGAGAGCTACTACAGCACGGCGAGCGACGACGGGTCGGCGAGCGTGCGCACGCCCGAGGACGAGGCCAATCCGTTTGGCGACAGCCACCGCGTGGACTAGCGGGCGGGAGGCGGCGGTGGGGCCGGCGTGGCGGTGGGGCCGGCGTGGCGGTGGGGCCGGCGTGGCGGTGGGGCCGGCGTGGCGGTGGGGCCGGCGTGGCGGTGGGGCCGGCGTGGCGGTGGGGCCGGCGTGGCGGTAGAACCGGCTCAATGGAACGCAACACAGACCGCCCCCGCGCTCGGCCGCGCGGGATTAACGCAGATACGGCGCGGGACCGGGCGGTGCGGGACGGGAGCAAATGTCGGCGCCGGTTCCAGCGCGGTTTATAAGGCGCGGTGTGGGCACGTCTTGCCCCCATGCCTGCTCCCGCACTCTCCTGGGCCGAGTGGTGGCAGCAGCTCCGGGAGTTCTGGCCGCCGGCGCCGCGGTTTCTCCCCAGGGACTACCCGGACCTCAGCGGGAAGGTGGCGATCGTGACGGGCGCAAGCACGGGCATCGGGTTCGAGACGGCCAAGTTGCTTGCGGGGGCGGCGAAGGCCAAGGTGTACGTGTTTGCGCGCAACGCCGACAAGACACGGGCGGCCATCGCGCGGATGGAGACGGAGATTGCGGAGGAGTTCGGGGCGCAGGCGACGATCGAGTTTGTGGAGACGGACCTCGCGGACTTGGGGTCGCTTGCGGCGAGCGTGGCGGCGTTCAGGGCGCGGGAGGAGCGGTTGGACATTGTGATCCACAACGCGGGCGTGATGATGCCGCCGCGGGGCACTGTGACCAAGGACGGGCTCGAGCAGCAATGGGGCACCAACGTGGTGGGCCCGTTTGCGCTCCAGCGGATGTTGGACCCGTTGTTCCTCAAGACGGCGGCAGAGAACGCGCCGGGAGTGAGCCGGCTTGTGTGGGTGTCGTCGGCGGCGCACCTCCTGCTGCCGGCGCAGGGGATCAAGTGGGAGGACCCGAACCACCGGGGACAGGGGCAGGTGCTGGGGATGGAGTTGTACGGCCAGTCCAAGGCGGGGGCGATCTACTTGGCGCACGAATGGCCGCGGCAGCACGCGGGAGAGCCGGGGGTGGACGGGGTGGTGAGCTTGCTGTTGTGTCCGGGGTACTTGTCGTCGGACTTGTCGCGGAACATGCTGGCGGGGTTGCGGCTCTTGGTGCGGCTCTTGACGAGCCCGCCGCGGTACGGGGCGTACACGGAGTTGTCGGCGGCGTTGCTGCCGGAATTCACGGCGGCGGACAGCGGGAAGTTTTTGATTCCGTGGGGGCGGGTGGGGTTGATCCGCCGGGACATCCAGGAGGCGCTCGACGGGGAGGGGCCGCGGTTGTGGCGGTTGGTGGCGGAGGAGGCGGACCGGCATGTGTAGGTAAGGGCGGGGACAGGGGTGCGTGGGTGTGCGGGCGCGGGCAGAGCGGCGGGCGGGTGGCGCAGATGTAGAGCAACAAGCGGTCCAGGTCGATGTTGGTGGGCACGTGCGCACTCGGGACAGAAGGAGAGTGTGGGGGTGGGAGGAGCGAGGTGGTTGTGTGTTCGAGTGGGGTGCCGTGGGGGTGCCGTGGGGGGTGCCGTGGGGGTGAGGAGAAGACGGCAGGGGTGTGCGTGGTGTGGAGGTGGGGAGGGAGAGACATCAACAAGGTCCGATATAGTGTAATGGTCATCACGGTTCGCTCTCACCGAGCAGATCGGGGTTCGATTCCCCGTATCGGAGTTTTCTTTTTTGCGTGGTTCGTGTGTTCTCTGGACGTGAGCGGCTCCGTGAGGCGCTCGATGGTGGTGCGCGCAGCAGAGCACCGCTGCGCGGTGGTCGGGAGCGGGTGGTGGCGCCGTCCAGAGTGGCGCGCAAGTCCACGAAAAAAGCAGGCTCGGCGCCCTGGAGGTTGCGGAAACGCGGCGAGAGAACAAGCGGAGTGGGCGCTGATGTGCCGAGAGCCAGCTGGAGGTGGCGCAGGGAGGTGATGCCGGGGGGGCGCAGAATCTGCTGGCGGCCCGGTAGTGAAGTCTTGCCGGCGACCGTCTGGTCGGGACGGGCCAGACGTCACCAGCACGGCGCGCGTGAAGCGCGCGTGCCTCGCGTCCCAGGGCTCCTGCGGCACGTAGGGTCTGCGGAACGCGGCGCGTCGGAGACCGACATGAACCGCAGACAAGGCGGGTTGCGGGTTACGGAGAGGCAGCAGTGCGGGGATCGTGCCGGCACGCCACGGTCGGGCGGTCCTGTGCTCGACACGTAGCTGTGTGCCGGTGGGAGTGGAGTGGTCCTGGCGTCTTCCCACGACCGCCCTTTGCCCAGAGGTAACAAGCAGGCATGACACACGGTGGCTTGCACGCAGTTTTGGTGTACCGTCTGCAGCTTAGACGGCTCCACACGTGGGACAACCAGCCCTGGGTGTTGCACAGGGAGGGGCAGCTGGAGGGTGTGTGAGGCATCGATCAGGTTCCTTGGCCCAGTTGGTTAAGGCATCGTGCTAATAACGCGAGGATCAGCGGTTCGATCCCGCTAGGAACCATTCTTTTTTGGCGGCGGAACAGCGGCTGTATGCGGTGCAGGAGCAGCGCCAGCAAAGGTTTGTGAGACAAAAGGATGCAAAAAAGAATGGACGAGTCCGGATTCGAACCGGAGACCTTTCGCATGCTAAGCGAACGCGCTAC
>JAJMSD010000022.1:0-72757 GCA_030558265.1 [Candida] pseudocylindracea
CGCCAGGACTACCGCCAGGACTACCGCCAGGACTACCGCCAGGATCGTCGCCCTGACCGCCCTGACCAGAGCCGCCGCCCGGAACACCGTCCTGACCTGGGCCGCCGCCCCAACCCTCCGCCTGCCCCGCCTGCCCCGCCGTCGCTCCTGCCCCGGGAGGCCGAGCCCGCACCAGCCAGTCGTCTGGACCGCAGCGCGCCGCGGAAGCCGTCCCCCGACCGTCCCGGTGCGCCCGACCGCCCGCTCCAGCGCGGCCCGAGCCTCAAGCGGCTGCACCCCTCGGAGGACGAACACGCAGCGCGTGCCCGGGCCGACCTGGTGAACAGCGCGATGCGTGCGCGGCAGGACCTGGTGGGCGCGGTGCCCATGCGCAACCGCACCGACCTGGTGTTGAGCAGCGGGCTGGTGACACGGGAGCTCGAGTCCGTGGGCCAGGTGATGCTGCGGGCAATGCGCGTGAGCCGCCTGCTGACGGGCGGAGACCTGGACAGCGGTGCTCCGGAGAAGCGGCCGCTGGTGGACGGGGCTGGCGGAGACGCGGCGCGGAAGCGGAACCGCCCGTAGATAGCACGAACACTATCCATGGAGGGTGACCCGCTGCAAGCGGCGGAGCTTGGCAAGCGACACGTACCAGGTGACGACAATCAACACGAACGAGCCGACGACGACGGGCGGCATGCCGGCGGGCGACTCCTCGATAAAGTTCTCCAAGTTCATGCCGTACACAGCCGCAACAAACAAGGCCAGCCCGAGCGACAACAAGCCCACGCTGAACCGGAGACCGAGGAGCATGAGCAGGTTGCGGTTCGCGTCCAACACAATGTTGATCACCTCCTCGGTGGTGCGGATGTTGGCAATGAGCAGCTCCAGCTGCTGCACAATCTCGTCCACCAGCCGGAGGTACAGCTCGAGCAACATCTCGACCTCCGTGTGGTCGCTGCCGCTGCGGGGGCGGCCGGCGGCGGCGTCCAGGAGATACATGCCGTTGAGAAAGTCGTCGTCGTCAAGCGCCTCGTCGAGCGCGTCGCGCACCAACGTCGCCTTCTGCGCAAACGCCGTGAGCTTCTTGTTCTGCACAAGGAGATAGCGCAAGCGCGTCTTGTCGATGCTGCCCTCGAGCTGCGCGAGGAGCCCCAGCACCACCGTCGCATGCACCTTTTGCTCGGTGGCGAGCGTTTCGACCGCCAGCACCAACACGGCCTCGAAGGCGCGGATCTCGTACGGAAGCCCTGCGACGGCCGCGGGCGTGCGGAGCCGCGTCTCCAAGTCACGGAGAAAGCCGTTGCGGGATATGAGGTCGGCGGGCGCCGTGCCGTGGCTGGCAAACACGAGTACACGGTCGCTCTTGATCAACGCGCGGAGGTTGAGGATCGTCACCACGAGCAGCGGCGGGCGGAGAAGGAAGCGCGGCACGAGCGCGTTGCGGTCGCTCGCCCGATCAAGCTGGCGGAGGTCCCGCGGGAGGAGGTTGTAGCGCGCAAAGAGCTCCTGCTTCTTCACCTCGGCGTAGCGGCGCACAGGCGCGCCGGTGGCGTCGAAGATGGTGCACAGATAGGCGCTGCCGGAGGTGGTGGTGCGCGACGCGAGCGACTTCTCAAGCTGCTTGTTGAGCGACGACAGCGCCGCACGCCGCTCCACGGGGGCCGCGAGTCGCGCACGCGCCGCCACGGCCCGCACACGCCACGCCACAGCCATGTCGACAGGAGGATGAGATGAGTTGAGGTGCGTCTACGCCGTGCTACTGCGGCAGGCGCCCCTCGAAGGTGCTCGTGCTGCTGCTCCGCACCAACGGGTTGCGTGCGACGTCAAACGAGCTCATGGGGAAGAACGCCAGCTGGTTCTGCCGCGGGTGGTAGAGGCTGCTCGCGCTGCGCTGCGGCGACACGGCGCGCGCCGGCTCCATCTCGCTGAGCCCCATCACCGAGCGCGTGCGCAAGCCCTGCGCCCGCAACACCGGCAGCGCAAAGTACATGCCCTGCTCCACTGCCTCGATCTCGTCCGCGGGCGTGAGCGCCAGGAGGTGCGCCGGCCACCGCACCTTGGCGCGGAGCCGCGCGGGGAGGAAGCGCAGCGCGCGCAGCGCCGCCGCCGCCGCATACACCCGCGCCTGTTGCCGCACGTGCGACGGGATGTGCACGCGGACCGAGCGGGCGGCGCCCGCCATCCACGCCAGCGCGCGCCGCGCCTGCGCCGGGTGCGTGTACGCAAGAAACACCAGAAGAAGCACCGCCGCGAGAAGAAGCATCCACAGCCACAGGAACGCCGGGCCGCCGCCGGGGACGCCGCCGGGGACAAACGCATGGCCCACCGACACCTCGAGCGCGCTGGGGCGGATGCCCACGGCCGCGCTGCCACGGGGCACCGCAACCTGGCTCGCGGCAAACAACACCATCTTGCCGAGCGTCCACAGGAGCTCCTTGCCGTCGATCTGGTTCGCGGAGTGGAACGGCACGTGCGGGAGCAGGCCGTCCAGGGGCGCCTCGATGCCGGCGCGGGGCAAGTCAAAGCCGTTGTGCAACACGTTGGCGACCCACGCCGCCTTGAAGCAGGCGTCTTTGAGAACGTCCTCGTCGAGAACCCTGCCGTGGTGTTTCTGGGCCACCGCCTTGTCCCAGGGCGTGGCGCAGAACTCGACCGACCGCTTCTCGAACTCGGCGAACGAGTAGTCGCCGCCGAGATCAAACACATCGTGCGCTGTGTACCAGTACTCGGAGATGCCCACAAAGCGGTCCGCCTTGAAGTCGATCTGGGGCACGTGCACGCCGTTGAACAAGCACGGCTCGTCGTCGCACGGGAGGTCCTTGAGGAGAAGCGGCTGCATGCTCTCCATGCACCGTTTGTGGTCGCCGCTGCCCGTGAGGGCCACGGGGCCGTGGTCCGCGTGGAAGGTGGCCAGCGAGCCCTCGAGCATGCACGGGTCGCGGAGCAGCGTGGGCTTGGGCGCGCCGCTCACGGTGTGGAGGCTCACCATCTGCCGTAGGTAGCGGTCGCGTGCCTGGTTGGCGCCAAACCCAAGCCACGTCAGCACAAACACCGGCCACTCGTGCGTCGCGCCATCGACCGAGCGGAGCACCACCGTGCGGAGGTCGTCCACGTGGCGCAGAACCTCGGCGGGCTGCGGCACGAACGCAACCTGCGTCAGCGCGCCGCCCATGTCCATGAACCCCAACAGGCGCCTGCTGTCGCCGTCGAACGTGCCCGCCAAGTGGTTGAGCCCGATCCACCCGTACATGCCCTCGGTGCCGCCGTCAATCACCTGCACGAACTCGTCGCAGCTGGGGAGGAGGAACAGCGTCTTCTGCTGCAACAACCGACACGTGTGTCCAAGCAACTGGCGCTGCTTCCACTCCGGGAGCATGCGCATCCCGGCCGTCGCCAACACGTAGATCGGCGTCTCGTGCCGCCGCTCCCTGGGCACGATGCTCTCGGCAAACTCCACGAGCGGCTCCAAGTGGTCGTCCCACAAGTCCTTTTCGCGGTACGCGTAGCCCAGGATGCCGCCCTTGATCTTGTGGCCCCAGCCGCTCTTCATCAGCACGTGCGGCACCGACTGGTGCCGCGACAGACTCGGGGGGTACAACGAGCCGCTCACGTCAGGGTCGGGCCAGTGGTACACCTGCACCCGCAGCCCCAGCAGCCCCGCATCGATCGCCACGCCGTAGCGATACGCCAGCTCGGGGATCCCCGCCTCCGCCTCGCTCGCCGGCACCTCAGCAGACATGTCGGAGAAGCGCGTGGGTCCTGCGGCTCTGCCCGATGCCAGCGTGCTGTCCTGCACGCACTCCCGGCTTGCGGCGTGTTCCCATGCGCAAGGTCGAGCACGTCCAGCGCTTGTCGGAGCGCGAGCTCGCGGCGCGGGTGCCGCCGCTGGCGCTGTGGCACGCCGAGTACGCGGACACGGCCTGGGTGCATGTCGGTGGGTTGGCGCCCGCCACCGCCGAGGGGACGCTCGTCGTGGTGTTCTCGCAGTTTGGCACGCCTCTGCACTGCCGCGTTGTGCGCAACGGCGCGGGCCGCAGCCGCGGGTTTGCCCAGTTGAAGTACGTGGATGCGCGCTCCGCGGTGTTGGCCGTGGACAATCTCAACGGCGCCACGGTGGACGGACGCAAGGTGAGTGTGGACCACACGCGCGTGAAGCTCCACGACGGAGACGACCCCGAGGCATGGCGTGTGGACGCTGCTTCGCGGAAGACCACCGCTGGGACCGGCGGCGGCGTGCTGGCGGCGCCCGGAGCCCTGCCGCCTCCGAAGCCGCTGCCGCTGCCGCTCCCGGAGCTTCTCCCGCTCGAGGGTGCTCCTACAATCGCCGCCCTCGAGGGCGAGCTCCAGGACATCGAGACCGAGGACCCCATGGGGCGCTGGTAGGCGCCGGCCCCCCACCGCGCCCGCCGCCCGCTGCCCCGCGGTCCGCGCCGCACCTCATAAATCAAAAGCGATTAATCCATCTCTTCCACAATGTTTGGTGCGAACAACGGCGCGACCAGCGGCGGGAGCGGTGGGAGCGGCGGCTTTTCGTTTGGCGGCCAGCCGGCGGCGGCTCCCGCAAACACCGGCTTTTCGTTTGGCAGCACCAACACGCCCACCAACAACAGCCAGCAGCAGGGCGGCGGCGCGTTTGGCGGCAACGGCGGCGGGGGCTTGTTTGCCAGCACGCCCACCAAGCCGACCTTGGGCGCGGCCCCCACCATTACCGCCAATGGTGGCGGCACAGGGGGGTTTTCGTTTGGCAACAGCGGCAACAACACGGCCCCCGCGGCCGCGTCAGGGTCGACGGGCTTTTCGTTCGGCGGCAACAGCGCCGCGGCACCGGCAGCGGGCGGGTTCGGGGCCAAGCCGACCGCTGGGTTCTCCCTCGGCGGCAGCAGCACAGCCACGGGCTCGACGGGGTTTTCGTTTGGCGGGAATAACGCCGCCAACAGCACGCCCGCGACCGGCGCGACCAGCGGGTTCTCGTTCGGGAACAGCGCGGGCAACACCAACACGGCCACAGGCACGACGGGGACGGGCAGCACGACTGGCGGATTCTCGTTCGGGGGCAAGCCAGCTGCAGCCGCGCCTGCAGCGTCGACGGGGTTCTCGTTCGGGAACAACACCGGAACGTCCACGGCGGCACCCGCAGCGTCGACGGGGTTTTCGTTCGGAAACAAGCCAGCTGCAGCCGCACCTGGGGCGTCGACGGGGTTCTCGTTCGGGAACACCACCGGAACGGCCACGGCGGCTCCCGCTGCGGGGGCCGCGGCTCCGGCGGCATCTACCCAGCCGTCGTTCCCGTGGCTGAAGCCGCAGGCGGCCACGGCGATCCAGACACAGCCCTCGGCGCTCCAGACGCAGCCGGACGCATCGGCGGCGGCGACGAGCGCGGCCAATCCGCTGGTGGCGGACCAGTTGGCGAAGCTCAAGGCGCAGTGGGACCCGTCGTCGCCCGAGTGCGTGCTCCAGACGCACTTCTACAACAAGACGACGGAGGCGGAGGCATTGGTGTACACGCAGCAGCGGCCGGCCAACGAGACGCCGGAGGGCTGGGAGAAGGCGGTGGCGGAACGGCCGGACCGGGAGCACGTGCCGGTGCGGGCGGCGGGGCTCGAGGACGTGCAGAAGCGCGTGGCGACACAGATTGAATTTGCCGCGGCGAACCGCGTGCTCTTGGCGCAGATTAACGACAAGACCAAGGGCTTGTTGAGCAAGCATGACTTGGACACGGCGGCGCGGATCATCAAGTGCAAGGCGGCGCACGCGCGGTTGCTGCAGCGGGTGCTCCGGTGCGCAACGATTCTTGCGGTGGTCAAGTCGAAGGGGTACCCGTTGCTGTCGGAGGAGGAGGCGATGGCGGCCAAGTTCCAGGAGTTGCACGCGTTGATGGGCGACCCGAGCGGGTTGGGCCGCGTGGGGGAGTTGTTTGCGCGGACGGCGGTGTTGAAGGACCGGGCAAGCGCGTTGGGCAAGCAGGTGGCGCTGGGCGAGCAGTACGAGCTGCAGGAGACGCAGGAGAAGAACCTGGAGATGGTGAACAAGATGGTGGCGGTGTTGCAGAAGCAGCAGGTGGGGTTGAAGTTCTTGGTGGAGACGTTGGAGAGCGACGCGCGCAAGGTGGGGGAGGCGGAGCAGCGGAGCGAGAGCACGGCGCGGGGGAAGTGAGGGGCTGCGGGGCAGACGTGGCGCCTCGGGCTACGGGCACGTCAGTGTCTGGTGTCGATAAGCTGCATAGTCAACTACACCAACTGGCGCCTGGCGCCAGTGAAGAACAACTTCACGACCGCAACCTGGAAGCCGGCCATGCCGCACATCAAGACCACCTCGAAGAGCGAGAACCAGAAGATGCGCAGCTCGGTGCTCTTGACAGTGGCCTGGTTGCGGTTGGTGCGGGTCTTGTAGTACTGCAAGCCGCGCAGCAACTCGCCAAGCTTGGAGTCGATCAGGTCGATGGTGGCGCGCATGCCCTCCATGGCCTCCAGGCGCTCGGCGTTCAGCGGGAGCCGCAGCGACGGCTTGCGGTTCTCGTGCACCTCAAAGTCCACCATCTTGTTCTCCTTGGTCAGGTGCGCGTTGGAGAAGCAGAACAGGTACTCGCCGGGCACCTTGGCGTTGAAGCTCCACAGACCCTGGCGCTCCTTGTGCTCGTCGAACAAGATCTCGTTCTGCGGCAGCAACACCTTGTAGTCGACGTCAAACTCACCGCCCAGCTGCACCGCAAAGTAGAGCCCGATGTTCAGGTTCGGCTCCTCGGTGACAACGCTGAAGCACTCCTCCCCGTGCGCGTCGAGCTCAAACGTCAACGGCGTGGCGAGCACCAGCGCCACGCACGCCCCGGCAGCCACAAGCAGGCGGAGAGAAACCATTGATGAGTGACGTGTATCGATTTGCGCGCAGACGTTGCCGACGCGCCGCGGTGGCCGCACGCCCGGTGGCCGCACGCCCGGTGGCCGCACGCCCGGCGCGTCTGCTGTTTGGGTTCCGCGCGGCGGCTGCGGGCACGCAGTGTTTGCAATGACGACGCGGTTGGAGCCGGCGGGCGACGCGGCAGAGCCCCAGCGCAAGCGTGCGAAGCGGAACACGGGCGAGGGCATCCAGATCGGCGACGGCTCGCCCTTCTGGGTCGGCGCGGCAGAGACCGCCGCCGCGACTGCGGCGGAGACCGCGACCGCGACCGAGGCGACCGCGACCACGACTGCAGCAGAGACGGCGACCACGACTGCAGCGGAGGAGGCTGCTCCCACCCCAGCCGCGGACACGGCGACCACGACCGGCATGGGAGTGCCTGGGGCCGGCGAGACTCCTGCCGCCACGCCCGACGACGGGAAGGCGCCGCCCGAGCACAAGACAGCGCCCGAGGCCGACGCCACGGCCGACACAAACCTCACCCAGAGCGACGACACACACATCACGCCCGCCTCACCGTCGTCGCCGCTTCCCATTCCCTCGTCGCTCCACACCGACTACGACTACTCCGACAACGACATCCCCGTGGAGATTTCCTCTGAGATGGAGCAGTTCAACAAGCAGTTCCCGCTGCTTGGAGACCGTTACCGCCTCTTGGACAAGATCGGCGAGGGCACCTTCTCGCTGGTGTACAAGGCGGAGGTGGTGGATGCGGGGATGCGCGCGCGCGTGGCGTCGGCGCGCTGGCGGCTGCCGCGCAAGGGCACGCCGCTCGTGGCGTTGAAGCGCATCTACGTCACGAGCAGCCCTGCGCGCATCCACAACGAGCTCATGTTGTTGTACATGCTCACGGGGCTGCTGCGGGTGGCGCTGTTGGTGGACATTGTGCGGCACCAGGACCAGGTGGTGGCGGTGACGCCGTACTACCGCCACACGGACTTTCGCGACTTTTACCGCGACCTCCCGATCGAGGGCGTGCGGGCGTACATGTTCGAGCTCCTCCTGGCGTTGGACTTTATCCACGCGAAGCGCGTGATCCACCGCGACATCAAGCCCACCAACTTCATCTACGACCCCTTCCGCCGCAAGGGCGTGTTGCTTGACTTTGGCTTGGCGGAGCAGCAGGCGAGCGCGCCGCCGGCCAAGGGCTGCCCCTGTCTTGCGGGCGGCGTCTCGGGCGACGACCCGCCGCCGAACTTTTCGCTCCAGGGCTACCCCAAGGACGACACGCGGCCGGGGCGGCGCGCGAACCGGGCGGGCACGCGCGGGTTCCGGGCGCCTGAGGTGTTGTTCAAGTGCCTGAACCAGACGACGGCGATCGACGTGTGGCTGGCGGGGGTGATTCTCCTCACGCTTCTCCTGCGGCGGTTCCCGTTCTTCAACTCGCCGGACGACGTGGACGCGCTCTGCGAGTTGACGACGGTGTTTGGCATTGGCCGCATGAAGCGGTGCGCGCGCTTGCACGGGCTCGGGTTGGAGACGACGGCGCCCCACCTCGCCAAGTGTCTGGGACTGCTGATGGCCAAGTTGGTGCGGTGGTGCGTCGACACGGAGAAGCGGCACCACACGCTCCCCCGAGACTCGTGCGCGCTCGAGGTGCTCGAGGTGATTGGCAGCGACAACGTGGTGGACACGCTGACGCCCGCGGGGCTTGCCTACAAGCACGCGTTTGCGCTCCTTGACCAGTGCTTCGAGATGGACCCGCGCAAGCGCGTCTCTGCGCGCGACGCGCTCCGGCACCCGTTCTTCGAGCCGTTGTCGTACCTCCTCCCGCAGCACGAGCAGGAGGTGGCGGCAGCCGAGGACGAGGTGGTGATTGAGTAGCTACCAAACAGCAACGCGACGTGGCCGCCACGCAGCCGCCCCGCCCGCGCGCCTCCGCGCGCCAATTGTCCGGGGCGAGGCATGTGCGCCGCGCGGCGCTGTCCCGCGCCGCCCCGCGCCGCCCCGGGCGCCCCGGACCCTTCTCCGAGCCGGCCCCGCCGCCCGGCGCTTCCCCGGATTTCCCCGGATCATCTCGGGCACCTGCGTGCGCACATGCCCGCGCCACGTTACCCCACCCGGAATGCGCCGACGCGGGTCTTACTGCTCCGCATCAGCGGAAGACCTGCATGCAGGCGTGACGGGGCAGCAGGCTTAAATACCCCACCGCGCCCCTCGCTCGCCCGCCACCCCTTCCCCCTTCTCTCGCAATGGTTAAGGTGACTGTGTGCGGCGCTGCGGGCGGCATTGGCCAGCCCCTCTCTCTCCTCCTCAAGCTCAACCCGAACGTGTCCGAGCTCGCCTTGTTCGACGTCGTCAATGCCCTTGGCGTGGCCGCGGACTTGCTGCACATCCTGACCCCTGCCTCCGTGGAGGGCCACGTGCCCCCGTCCAGAGAGGACGCCTCCGCCCTCAAGACCGCCTTGACCGGCGCCGACCTTGTCGTCATCCCCGCCGGCGTGCCCCGCAAGCCCGGCATGACCCGCGACGACTTGTTCAAGATCAACGCCGGCATTGTCAAGCTGCTCGCCGAGGGCGTCGCCGCCAACTGCCCCAAGGCGTACGTGTTGGTCATCCTGAACCCCGTCAACTCCACCGTGCCCATCTTCGCCGAGACGTTGAAGGCCGCCGGTGTGTTTGACCCCAAGCGTCTTGTCGGTGTCACCACCCTCGATGTCGTGCGCGCCAACACGTTCCTCGCCCAGGCCACCTCCACCGGCGTCCAGGGCTTGTCCATCCCCGTCATTGGTGGCCACTCCGGCGAGACCATCGTCCCCGTCTTTTCCACCCTGAGCGTCCTGAAGAAGCTCAGCGAGGAGGACCGCGCCAAGTTGGTGCACCGCGTCCAGTTCGGCGGCGACGAGGTTGTGCAGGCCAAGGCCGGTGCCGGCAGTGCCACGCTCCTGATGGCCTACGCCGGCTACCTGCTTGCCGCCCACATCATCGACGGCAAGCCGCTGGCGGAGTGCGCGTTTGTGTACCTCGACGACAGCATTGCTGGCGCCAAGGAGGCGCGTGCCAAGTTGGGCGTCGACTACTTTGCCCTTCCCGTCGAGTTTGGCAAGGACGGCGTCAAGCTGGTGGACGTGAGCATCTTGGACAAGTTGGACGCCGACGAGAAGAAGGCCTTGGACGTGGCCGTCAGCACCTTGAAGGGCAACATCGCCAAGGGCGAGTCGTTCGTCACCGGCGCCTAGACTGCGTACAGTTAAGTATATCGACACCCCTACCACTGCGGCGGACGCGGCGGCGGCGGCGGAGCACGGCCGTACGGATCGGCCGGCGGCGCCCCGAACTGCGCCGCGGGCGCTGCCGGAGTCGGCGGCGCCGCGCCGTACATGCTGCGGTCAAACACGCTCGGCTGGTTGTAGATGAGCGAGGCATCCCCGCCCGTGCTCGCAGCCGAGAGTGCACCCGTGCTCCGAGGCACCGGCGGAGGCGCCGGCTCCGCCGGTGTGCCCACCGCCCGCTCTGCGTTCGCCGCCGCCCGCTCCGCCGCAATGCGCAACTCCCGATAGAACTTGCCTGCGCTCGCGTAGCCGTCGGCCCCCTGGCGCCACGCGCGGTACACCTCCTCCACGCGCTGCCGCACCCGCGACAGTCCCTGCTGCTGCCGCGCCTGCTGCCGCTGGTACTCCTCAACGCGGGGGTCGCCGAGGATCCGGTTCCACACCGTCTTGAGCCTGCCCACCAACTGCGTCTGCGTCGCGGCGTTCATCCGAAGCCGGTCCGTGTGCGGCTTGAACTTGGCAAGCTCCTGCGCAAAGATGGCGTCCTTGGCACTGGTGTCCCCGGAAAGCTGGCGCAGGTTGCGCACAAGCACCGTCAGAATGTCGTCGTCGCGCGCATGCTGTTGGAGGGCCTGGTACACCTTGGCCCGCTCCGCCCGCAACCGCGCGAGGTCGGCGAGAAGCTCCTCCAACGCGGCAAGGTCCGCGTCCAACGTCAGCGCGCCCAGGTCCATGTCCACAAGACTGGGTCCCTGGGGCGCCGGCGCGTCGCCAAACAGCGCCACGTACTGGCGGAACGCAGCACTGCCCGGGTCCGATGTCGTCATGAGCTCGAGGTCGCGGCCGTACGGCGCCACCGCCCGCGCCACCTTGTCGTCGCTCTCCAACGCCTTCAAGAGCGCCTGCTTGATCGCCAGCACCTCCTGGTGCGCGCCCGTGGCGCCGGGCGCACGGGCCAAGGCTGCAGTGGCCTGCTGGAGCAGCTGCTGCACGGCGCTGCGGTCAGCAGCAATCTGCTGCTGGAGCGGACCCCAGCTCTCGCCGGCGTGGATCTCATGCGCCATCGCAAGCACCTCCGGCAGCACGTCTGCCGCCTCCTGCGAGCGGAGCGCGGTGCGGAGCTCGACCATGGCGCGCGGAAGCCGAAGATACTCCAACAACAGCTGCAACTCCTGGTCGGCCGTGTCCACCACCTCGCTCTCGCCCCGCACAAGCACCGCCTTCTCCTCGTCGTACACGCTGTTGAGCTCGTGGACCGCCATGGGGAGAATGTGGTCAAACAAGTCGGGCTGCAGCGCAAGGATCAGCACGTACTGGGGTGCCTCCGTGAGCGGGACAGGCTTGGCCCACTCCAACGGCTTGATGGCGTCGAGCTCCGACGCGGGCGGCACGCGGGCGTGGTAGATGAAGTCGTTGTCCTTGTCGAGGCGGGCCACATCCGCCTCGAGCTTTTCGTTGAACTGCTTGAGCGTCTCTTTGAACGGCACGTACTCGTCCACGAGCGTGAACTTGTTGCAGTGTTCCTTGAGCGTGGCGTGGGCCATCTTCCAGTAAGACAACGCCTCGCCCTGGCGCTTGGGCTCGAGCTGCACCCCCTGGCTGTACTCCGCCATCAGCCGGTAGTAGTGGCCCTTGATGTAGGCGTAGTGCACCGTGGGCGTGCGGAACAGCGCGCCGCTCGCCTCCATCATCAGGTGCGCCGCGAGATACAACAGGGCACACCCCGCCAACACCTTGGGGAACAAGGGCGTCTCCAGCTTGCCGTCGGCCACCATCTTGAGCGCAAACACCTCCTGCGCCTGCGCCACCATGAGCTTGGCGCACGCGCGCGTCGTTTCCGGGTGGAGATCGCTCGCGGGCGCGTGGAGAAAGTTGTCGGCAATGTAGCCGTACACCCCCGCCGCCTGCTGGAACGCGGCACACAGCAGCTTGTAGTCGCTGTCGGCAGCAAGCGTGTCGGTGCCAATGTGCAGCATCGCCGCCGCGAGGTTGAAGAGCACGTTTGCCTTCTCAAACGCAAACAGCTGCTGCGTGTGCGCGCCCGCCGCGAGCCCGCCGCTCCACGTGAAGGCAAGTCCGAGATCGGCACCGCCGAGCCGCTGGTCCAAGGCGTCGAGCTGCACGTAGTAGCGGATGTACATGTCGCGGCCGGTGGCGTCGGCGGTGGCGCCCACGCTGTCCACGCGCATCTTCAGCAACCGCGGCGCGTTGTCCGCCGCGGCCCCGTCAAAGTACACCCGCTGGAAGTAGCGGCGCATGGGCCCCTCGAAGTGCACCTCCTCGGAGGTCTTGAGCGGCACCGCCACGAGCGTCGACTTGGCCAGCATTAGGGGATGAGGTGCGATGAGTATGCGCGGCCCACAGCAGGCCACGTTGGCCCCGCCGCGGCCGGCGGCGCGCGGCGTGCGCTGGAGCGCGCGCTGGGGCTCCGCCGTGAGCACGCGGCGCTGCGGGGCCCTGCTCGTGCGCGTGGTGCGCGTGGCGGGCGCGGGGCGCGAGGCGGCGCGCGGCATGTTGCGGCGCGCGAACGCGGCGCTCGGTGCGGACGCGGTGGCGGACGGGTGCGTGTTTGTCGCGGTCGCGGGGAGCGAGGCGGTCGGGGTTGTGGCGGTCGAGCTGCCCGTGCTGGGGGTGCGCTGGGTGGAGGTGGGGAGCGGCGCACGCGGCGCAGCGTGCACCGCCACGGCGGGCGTGTCGCGCATCTACGTCGAGCCGGCGTTCCGGCGGCGCGGTGTTGCGCGGCAGATGCTCCGGGCCGTGTGCCAGCATGCTGTATATGGGGTGGTGCTAGCGCCGCGGGAGGTGGCCTTCTCCCCGCCCTCGTCAACAGGGGCGGTGCTTGCGCGCGCGTTCCACGGCGCGGGGCGCGGCGGGCTGTGGGTCAAGGTGTACGAGACTAGCTCCGGCGCACCAACACCCGCAACTG
Source organism: [Candida] pseudocylindracea (assembly GCA_030558265.1). Lineage (NCBI taxonomy): Eukaryota > Fungi > Ascomycota > Pichiomycetes > Serinales > Debaryomycetaceae > Limtongozyma > [Candida] pseudocylindracea. The sequence goes on from JAJMSD010000022.1 coordinate 13,015, forward strand.
CTGGCCCATGCGCTCGATGAGCTTGGCGTTGTCGTCGGCAAGTGACCGGACGGGCCCCGCGGTGACGGAGATTTGCGGCACGGCGGCCCCGGGCACGGAGAGCACAGCGGCTGCCTCTGGCGCGGTTCCCTCCGCGGCGGCACCCGGCGCCGTGGCTGCGGCGGCCCCCTCTGCGGCCTTTGCAATTGCGGCCTCCGCCTTGGTCACCTCGTCCTGGATGTACCCTGCCTCCTGCTCCAACGTCTCCAACCGCCGGTGGAGCTCCGCGACCTCGCGCTCCAACCGGTCCTGCTCCACGCGTTTTGCCACCTCGGGGTCGTCGGCGCGCGCCACCACCGCGTCAATCTCCGCTGTCGCAGCGGCAATCTTGTCCCGCGCCGAGCCGGTGCGAGCCTCGTTCGCGGCAATTGCCGCCGCGGCCGCCGCCACCTTTCCCTCCTGCTCGCGCAACAAGACCTCGGCGCCGCTGACCTGGGCCGCACTGAACGCCTGCACGTCGGTGCGCTTCGGAACCGAGCTCCGCAACAGCTCCAACTCGCTGCATGCCAACTCGTCCGCGCGGCTGGCGCGCAACAACTCGTAGATGGTCCGGTGCGTGAGCATGTCGGGCCCGACAAGCAGCGTATGGCTGTCGCTGTACTTGATGCCCAGCAGCTCCAGCAGCAGGTTCAACGGGTTGGAGATGTAGTCACGCTTGAGGCGCTTGGAGGCGTAGAGCCCGTGCTGCTGGCCGTGTGCCGCCGGGATGTGGTGCGCCTGGTAGTAGCCGGCGAGCCAGGGCGCGGGCGCGGCGGGCGCGGCGTCGTCCTCGTGGGACTCGTCGTCCGGGTACGAGAAATGGAACTTGACCTCCGTCATGAGCGCACGGCGCATCTCCTGGTTGGAGTACTTGTGGAGAAGCGGGAGCGCGGGCATGGGCCACGGGGCGGTGGCGGGCGCGGCGAGCCAGTCGGCCAAGAACAGGAGGTGGCTGGCGAAGATGGGCCGGAGCTCCGGCGGGATGACGCCGACCTGGTTGCGCAACACGACAACGGCGTTGGTGATGTCCTGGAGCTGGGTGGTGGTGAGGTCGGGCTCGTACACTCTGGACAGACAGAGCAGCACCACCACGTGCTCGACCAGGTTGGCCGGCACGAGGCGCACGACGGGCGGGGCCTGGCGTCCCGGGTGCCGGACTTTGGTGTAGCTGGCAACGTCGACGCTGGTGTCCATCACCACGAGCAAGTCCAAGGGCGGGAGGCCGGCCGCGAGCTTGCGGTCGCACACGGGCGGGAGGATGTGTGCGGTCAAGTTGTGCGTCTTCTTGTTCTTCAGCGCGTCCTTCAAGCTGGTGCCGTGGTGGCGCTTGATGTTGGTCTTGTAGCCCATGAGCAACGCCTCGAGGAGATCGTGCGGGCCGTAGTTGGCGTTGCGGGCGCCGCCGCGCGCCGTGCGCTTGGTCTCGGTGGTGTGGTCGACGGGCAGCACCTTGGCGCCGGTGGCGGGCTTGACGGCAAGCGCCGCCACGCCCACGTTGAGCGGCAGCAGCGTGTTGTGCAACAAGGCAAACACGTCGCCCAACACGCCGTACTTGCCGCTCGTGTCGCGCACCTTCTGCGGGATGTCCTTGACCACGAGGCTCTTGGGCATGTAGTCCTCGATCAAGAGATACGGGTGCGTCGCCACGAGCGCGAGGTTGACGTGCATGGTGCGCGCGCTGTCGAGGAGGTACTGGTCGGGGGTGCTGCCGGTCTGCCGCAGCTCGGCGAGCTTGAGAATGTCCAGGTAGTGCAAGGTGACGATCTGGTCGGTGAGCTCCATCTGGAAGTCCAGCATGGGCGTGAGCATGCCGTGCTCGCCGCTGGCGTCGGCACCGGCGACGATCTCGGGCCGGAGCACCGGCGGCTCTGGCGGCGAGTCGAGGATGGTCAGAAGATTCATCGGGAAGAGGGCTGGCGATGGAGCTTTAGCGCCGCGCGTTAATCCGGAAATGTCCACGACGGAGGAGCTGTCTGCGGCGCCGGCGGCACGCACGCCGCTGCCGGAGGGGCTGTTGCCGTTCCCGCCGACGCTCTCGAAGGAGGCGTTCTCGCTGGACGCGGTCTTTAGCGCGGACGACTTTTTGGCCACGAACCACCGCTACGCCGTGTTGGACGACCTCCACGCGGAGCTCGGCGAGTTGCTTGCGCTGCTCGACCGCGAGTTGCTCGAGTTGGTGCAGAGCGAGTACCGCGACTTTATCCGCCTCGGCCACCTGATTGACGGCGGCCTCCGGCTTGTGGAGGACATCAAGATCGACTTGGGTCGTTTCCGGCAGGGGTTGGCACGGTACCGCGCCGAGCTCGTGGAGGCGGACCGGCACGCGGGCGCGCAGGCGGCGGCGCACCACCAGTTGGCCCACATCCGCTACCGGGCACAGCTCATGGTGTGGCTCGACCGCCAGTTGGCGCACTGGGGGCGCCAGGTGGAGGCGACGGCGAGCGGCGAGGTGACGCAGGCGCTGCTTGCGCCGTTGGTGAGCGAGTACCTCGTGGCGGAGCAGTTGCACGAGGCGTGTGTCGCGGCGGACGCGGAGCAGCCCGTGTTCCTCACGGCCACGCTCACGCCGCGCAAGCGCACGCTCGACTTGGAGTTCCGCGGGGTCGTCGACGAACACATGCGCCGCGTGATGGCGCGCGGCGACCACAGCCAGGTTGTCGACATGTTGCAGTTGTACGCCTTGTTGGGCACCCAGGCCCACGCCCTCCGCCTCGTCGCACACCAGAAGACGGTCGGCACCCACTCCGCGTAGACGGCACGTGACGGCGCACGTGACGCCATCACATCCTTACACACGAGTGAAAAAAAAAACGGTGCGGTGCAGCTCACGACGGTATGGTTTCGGATCCGTTCTTGCTGGACAGCCGCAAGCGGAAGCGCGCGGGCGGCCGGGTGCAGGCGCGGGCGCGGGAGGCGGGGCGCGTGGAGGAGGACTCGGTGACGGACGTGCTGCTGGACGAGGAGGCGGGGTCGGCGTCGCCGCCGCCGGCAGCCGACCTGGACGAGGAGTTTGCCGGGGAGCTGGCGGCGGACAAGAGACGGCGCTTGGCGAAGCAGTACCTCGAGAACGTGCGGGAGGAGATTGAGGGGGTGGACGCACAGGACCTCGACAACGACATCATTGCGCGGCGGTTGCAGCTTGACGTCGCAGAGCAGAAGGGCGTGGTGTACAAGCGGGTGGGGGCGACGTTGGACCTCACGGCCGAGGCAACGCGGACACGGTTGTCGCGGGTGGGGTCCAAGAGCGTGACGGGGCTTGCAGTGGCCTACCCGTACGCGTACACGGTGTCGAAGGACGCAGAGCTCGTCAAGTGGGACCTCCGGGGCAAGCCGCGGCGCGCGAAGCACGTGCGGGGCGGGGTCCGGCACCGGGAGCTCCACAGCGACGTGTCGCTCAACGGGCACTGCGACGAGATCTTGTGTGTTGCGGTGAGCGACGACGGGCGCTACGTGGCGACGGGCGGGCGCGACAACCGCATTGTGGTGTGGAGCGCGGAGCTGCTTGCGCCCGTGCGGTGCGTGGAGACGCGCAAGGGCGGCCCTCACACCAAGGGCGACGTGCTCGGGTTGCTGTTCCGCCGGGGCAGCCACCAGTTGTACGCCGCGTGTGCCGACTTGCGGGTGCGCACGTACAACAGCGTGGAGCTGATGGCGGCGTTGGAGACGTTGTACGGGCACCAGGACGCCGTGTGCGGCATCAGTGCGTTGGCGCAGGAGCGGTGCGTGACGGTGGGTGCGCGCGACCGCAGCGCCATGTTGTGGAAGATCAGCGAGGAGCTGCGGTTGACGTTTCGCAGCGGCGACAGCGAGCGGGTGGTGAAGGAGCTCGCGCCCGGCTTCAGCGAGGGGCTGCTTGACTGCGTGGCGATGGTGGACGAGCTGCACTTTGTCACGGGCAGCGACAACGGCAGTCTTGCGCTCTGGCTGTTGGCCAAGAAGAAGCCGCTTTGCGTGGTGCGGAGTGCGCACGGCGTGGTGCCGGCGCGCGAGAGCACGCGCTACCTGGCGGAGAGCGAGGCGGCGGTGCGGGATGCGCAGCAGCCGCCGCAGCAGCCGTTCCCGGTCACGGCGGTGGCGGCGCTCCCGTACAGCGACGTGTTTGTGCTGGGGCTGCGTGACGGAGTGGTGCGGGTGTGGCAGATCCTGGACAACCTCCGGCTGTTTGAGTTGGTGGGCGAGTTGGGCGGCGCGAACGGCTTTGTGACGGGGTTGGCGGTTGCGGAGTCGAAGAAGCGCGAGGTGGTGGTTGTGGGTGGCGTGAGCAAGGAGCCGCGGCTCGGGCGGTGGGAGACAGGCGGCGGCCGTAATGGGTTGTTCACGGGCAAGGTGTGCGTCCGCGAGACACGCTAGGCATATACAACAAGACAACGTTAAGGATACACGAACGTTACGGGGCGCGGCAGGACCGCAGCGCTAGAGGAGGGCGGCGACCAACAAGCCGGCCACACCCAAGGTGCCCGCCTGCAAGGAGAGGCCGGCGGCAACGCCCGACAGCGACGAGGACGCCGCCGTGGTGGCGGACGACAGGTCGCGCGTGGACGTGGCGACGAGGGTGGTCGAGCCCAGGCCCGAGGTGTGCGGGTGCGCCGACAGGCTGTTGTGGGTGGACAGAACGTTGGACACGTCCAGGGCCACGGCGATGAGACCGCCGGCCGAGAGAAGGGCCTCGGCGGACTCCAGAGCCTCGGCGGCAGCGGAGGCAGACGCGGCGCGCGCAGCCGACACCGAGGCGGCAGAGGCGGCCGAGACGCTGGCGGCGGACGCCGAGGAGGCACTGGCAGCGGACGCCGCAGACGCCGCGGACGCCGCGGACGCCGCGGACGCGGCCGAGACGGAGGAGGCGCTGGCGGCGGAGGCAACGGCGGCGGCGGAGGCCGCAGATGCGGAGGAAACGCTGGCAAGCGACGCGGCGGCGGCGGCGCTGGCGCTGGAGACGGCAAGGATAGACGCCACCAGGGCGGCGAGCACCAGGGCGTCGGAGGCCAGGGCGGCGGCAGCGGCCAGGGCCACGGCGGCCGCCAGAGACAGCAGACGCAAGGCGGCCGCGGCCTCGACAGCCTTGATGGAGGCCTGGATGGCGGCGGACGACAGAGACGCGGCGGCGTCCTCGGCGGCCTCGATGGCGGCGCTCTCGCTGGGCGTGAGCAAGGTCTTGGTGATGGTGATGTACATCTTGGTGGTGGTGGTGGGGTCGGCCAACACAAGGGAGGCGAGGGAGGCGAGGGGGACAACGGACTTGAACAACATTGTTTCAGGGGAGCGAGGGCGCGGGATGCGAGGGTGTAAAGAACGACTGGGGGTGGGAAGACCGGGGAGGGAGCGAGAGAGAGAGCGTTGCGGGTTGGAAGTGGGAAAAGAGCGGGAGCGACGCGGGCAAATTTGCGACGGGGAACGGCGCCGGCGGGCGAGTGTTTGGTGAGACGCGCAGGACGCAAGTGGGAATGTGTTGGTTCTAAGGCGCGTTTTCCGCATGGTGATTGGCGCGCGTGCGTGCGGCTTACTGCGGGTACACGGAGATCTGGCCCGCATCCGGCGGCTCGGTTTCCTGTTCGGGCGCGCGGTGTTGATCATTTCGGCACATGCAGCCGTTACCGCGCACAGCACAGCGCACGCGTGACGCACACCATGCGGGTTTTGTCTGCGGCGTGCAGACGATCCGGCGCAAGGGATGGCGGCCGCTGGGCGTTACGAGTTTCACGGGCGGCCTGAAACCGCGGGCACGGTCGCGTGCGCGTGGTCGCGCGTGCCGGCCGCGTGCCCGCGGGGCCGTGGGGCGTGTCGTTCGGGGAGCCGGCGCGGCGGCATGGGCGCCATCGGGGCGCGGTTGGGGCGCGGCCCGGCGCACGCGCATGCAGCTGCACGTGCCGTGCCGCGTGGCGCGCACGTGAGCTAGCGCGAGGTCGTGCGCGGGCAGTCGTGCGGCGGCCACTTAGCGTGCGGCAGCCACTTAGCGTGCAGCCAACGGCGGCGCAACGAACACGCCGCGACGGCACGGCGACGCCGCAGCGGCACGGCCGCACTGCGGCAGACACGGGAACATAACGGACGGCGCATAGCTCATTGGACTACACCCCCTACTATCTCCTCCTCATTCACGCATCGTTTAGACGTAGCCGATCTTGTTGGCAATGTCCAAGGCGTCGTAGTCGGCGGTCAAGCGGATGAACGCCTTCTTGGTGCCGTTGGGGCGGATCAAGGTGTTCACGGCCAAAGCCTCGACCTCGTACAACTCCTTCACGGCCTTGCGGATCTGGTGCTTGTTGGCCTTGATGTCGACCTGGAACACCAAGGTGTTGGCGTCCTCGACCTTCTTGATGGCGGTCTCAGAGGTGATGGGGGCCACAATCACCTTGTACGCGTCCAAGCGGGGAGCGTGGGGCACGGCGGTGCGGGCGTACTTGGGGGCACGGGTCAACTTGAGGGTCTTGGGCAAGCGGAAGGTGGTGGAGGTTCTCACCTTCGTCGACTTGGACGCGTTCGCACCCTTCAACGCAGCCTTCTTGGCAGCGGCAGCCTTGGTGTTGGACTTGGGAGCCATGGTTGTAATGTGCAAGGTGGAAGAGGGTGGTTTTTTCGCTGGGTGGTTTTTTCTCCACCCGCCGGCCCTGCGTGCAGGTCGGCGTGTCAAAACCAGCAGGTGACTGTCTTTTCTGCTGCGTGCAGGCCTGCCCACGTGCGCACCCGCAAAGCCCTGGCGCGCGTAACGTGATGGCGGTCGGTCGCGAGGCTTGTCGGCGGCGCGCCGCCCGTATGTACAGCCCGGGCTCCGTCCGGGCGCCTACAACCGCCGTCTCTTGGGCGGCCGGTTCCCGCCGATCTTGATCTTGGTGTGGTCGCTGATCCGCACCACCTTCGGCCGCACGCGGTTCCCCTCCTTCCCCTCCAACGCCGCCACGAACGCCTGCCGCCCCTTCCCCCACTCCAGCATCACGATCTCCACCGGGTAGTTCAACAACTGCCGCTCCTCCATCCGCTTGAACACCTGCGCCGCCGTCTGGTACCCGGCCTCGTACTCCCCGCGCGCCGCCTTGCGGAACCCAAAGTCTCCCGTCGAGCTGCTGAAGAGCACCCGCTCCGGCCGCCGCAAGTAGTACAACACCTGCTGGTTGTACGTCACCCCCTTGTCCCGCACGTTCTTGCTGTAGTTGGCGTCCTCCGTCTCCGCCGTCACGCACAAGTGCGTGTTGTTCTTGGTGAAGGTCGCGTGGACCACCACCTTGTTGATCACATGCCGCACCTTGTCCTCCTGCTCCTTGGCGCCGCGGGCCCGCGCCGCCTGCGACAGCGCCGCGCCGCGCGCAATCGGCGCCTCGCGCACCGCGCGCTGGATTGCCGCCGCCCGCTCCGCCGCGGCCGCGTCGCCCGCTCTCCGCACCGCGCTCGCCGAAAAGCTCCGCACCGTGCTGGCGCCGCCAGCGCGAAGGCCGCAGAGCCGGGTCAACATGAGGTGGTGGCCGCCGGACGCCCGCGCACGCTTTTTCGCCGGTGCCCGCACACCGCACTCGTCCCGATCCGGAAATGGCGCCGGCTCCTGCCGCATCCGCCGGCGCTCAGCCATTGTGTCCGTCGTGCCCCGCCCGGCACGATCGCCAGGGGCAAAATGCGAGGCGACCTGGCGTTTGCGACCGCGTTCCTTTGTGTACCCGCCCGTGTGAGTCCCCCAGCGTGAGTGTGCGTGTGCCGTTTCGTGCCCAGCTCTGCCCAGCCCCTCCCCCCGCGCGCCGACCCCTTCCCGCAACCGCCCGCAATTGTCCCCGCGCACCCCGCACCCGGCCTTGTTTACCCCCCGCGCACGACGTGTCTTGAACCCACACCCGCCATGGCATCCCACTACGTGGCCAACGAGTACCTCAACAACAATGTTGTGGACAACAAGACGGGGCTCCTGAGCTCCATGGTGATCAAGGAGTACAACGAGATCGGCAAGGGCGCGTTTGGCACCGTCGTCCAGGCAAAGGTCCGCTACGCCGACAGCGGCGAGACCGACCACCCGCCGCCCGCCGGCCTGCCCAAGAAGCTGTACACCTGGTACGGTCCCTTCGCCATCAAGCGCGTCCCGGCGCAGACCGAGTACAAGTCGCGCGAGTTGGAGACGTTGCGAACGGTCGACCACCCCAACGTCATCAAGCTCCAGTTCTTCTTCAACAAGACGGACGCCCGCGACAACAAGGTGTACCAGAACTTGGTCATGGAGTGCTTGCCACTGACGCTCCAGATCGAGATCAAGAACTACCGCGTCCACCAGTTGATCCTCCCATTGCTGCACATCAAGGTCTACCTGTACCAGATTGCCCGTGCCATGATGTACCTCCACGCCCAGGGCATCTGCCACCGCGACATCAAGCCCCTGAACATCCTCATCGATGCCAAGACGTTGGCGTTGAAGATATGCGACTTTGGCCTGGCCAAGAAGTTGGAGCCCCACGCCCCCAGCGTCCTGTACATCTGTCTGCGCTTCTACCGCGCGCCCGAGTTGATTGTCGGCTGCCAGATCTACTCCACCAAGATCGACATATGGGGGTTGGGCTGCGTCGTTGCCGAAATGTTCCTCGGCCGCGCCATCTTCCAGGGCGAGGACCCCTACCTCCAGCTACGCGAGATCTCCAAGTTGCTCGGCCCCCCCACCAGCGCCTTCATCCACAAGCTGAACCCCAACTACGACGGGCCCACCTACTCCACCAAGCTCTTCCTGCTGGACGTGCCTACTCGCTTCGCCAGCGTCTTCAGCAACGCGCCCACCGACGCCGTGGAGTTGCTCATGCTCGTCTTGGCCTACGACCCCGATGCCCGGCCCTCGCCCCGCCGCATCCTCTGTCACAGCTTCTTTGAGGACTTGAAGCACCGCGACTTCCGTGTCCGGCCCCGCAACCGCAACGAGGAGCTATCCGTCGAGCACTTGTTCGAGTTCAGCGACTACGAGTTGCAGGTGTTGGGGCCCATGGCCAACCACCTCAAGGTGAACTAGCCGCGTGTCCGTGTGCTGCCCTGCTCATGCCGTGCTTCCGCACGCTTCCGTTCCATAGCCTTGTATCAACATTACCGTCTTTTGTCCTAGTACGCCTCCACCTGCTCCACCCGCCGCCCGGCCAACTCCGTCGCAAGCACGCGGTGGAGCGCCCGGATCCAGTGCCGGCACTGGGTCGCCACGCGGCTCGACTGCACCGTGCGCGACACCGCTGCCGCGCCCTCGTCCTCGCTGAGCCGCTCCACCGCTGCGTGCACCCGCTGGAGCACCTCCGTCCGCCACTCCGCCACCGCCGGCACAAGAAACACCGCAAGCTGCAACCGGTACTGGAGCCCCGGGAGCGGCTCCGCCGGACCCGCCACGAGCCGGTCCATCCACGGCACTAGGCTCTCCATCGGCGCCGACGCCGACGCCGACGCCTCCGGGTCCCCCCACTCCTCGCGCGTCCCCGCGCCCCCGCCAATGTGTCCCGCAAGAAGCCACTCGACAAAGGAACAGCGTACCACCGGCGCGCCAGGCGGCGTCTCCAGCGCGAGCGCATGCAACACCCGGAAACGCACACGTGGATCTGCCGAAACCGCGTGCACTGCGCGGAGCACGGTGGCCGCCAGCGCTCCCCCGTGGCGCCAGCGCTCGGCCAAGCCGCCTGTCAAGCGCGCAACCAGCGCGTACCCATCCTGCTGCACCAACTGCGCGTCGCTCAACACGACACACCCGCACACAAACGCCGTCGGCACGTCGCAGCTCTGTGCCACGACACATGCCTGGAGTAGCACCGCCGCGCGCTGGAGCGTGTACTGCGTGGCGTGCGGATCAAACCGGGGGAGCTCGCAACACAGGTCCACCGCGCTCCCCGCCGAGGCCCGCACGGCATCCACCACGGCGCGCGGGCACCCGAGCAAGCGCACAAAGCCGAGCACAAAGCGGCGGGACAAGGCAGGCACCGCCAGCGCTGCAACCCGCTCGCGAATCGTCTCGAGAAGCGCGCTGTCGCCGCACTCCAACGCCTTGTGGAGCAACACAAACACGTCGCACGGCAAGCCGGTGCTCATCCACACGGCCAACTCGCGGTCGCTCATGCGCAACGGGGTGCCGGGCTCGGCGCGGGCACCCACGCGCGCCAACCGCCGCGCCAACACGCCGTCCAACGGGCGGTTGAACACGTACACGTCGTGAAACGGGGTCAGTCCCGTGGCCAGCACCACCAACGCGTCGACCCACTGCCGCGCGAGCGCCGGAAACTGCGGGTCTTGCAAGGCGCGCGGCGCAACATGGCGGTCGACGAACGCGGCCGCGTCCTCGCGGCGGCGACGCTGCTCGGCGGCCACAACCGTGTCCTCGTGCTCGCGCCGCGCCAACGCCTCGTCGCGCCGGAGCTGCTCCACCAACAGCGCGCCCTCCAAGCGGTACTTGTCCTTCATGCTCGAGCCGAGCATGGTGCGCACCAGCAGGAGAAGGTCGTCCTGCGACAGCGCAAGCCACGGCCGGGGGCGCTTGCGCGCGGGCAGCTCCGGCAGCGGGCTGCACGGCGAGGAGGAGACGGCGGGCGCGATGCCGAGGATCTCCAGCAACGTCGGCTCCGCCTCGCTGGAGCTGTCGTCCAGCATGTCGCGTCAGACCGGCAGGCGCGATGGGGCTTCCGTGGTGTTTAACATTGGGGACGCAGCCTACGTGCGGGAGGCCGGCGGCGGGCCCGTCCGCGCAATCATGGGGGTCGATGCGGGAGAGGACCGGCGCGCAGGCCGTGTGGTAATCATCAGGTCGAGGCGGGCGGGGCTCAGGCAGCTCTCTGTCCCCCCGCCATGGAGGCCTCCTTTGGTCATCATGGTCGTCGCCGGCGTGCTAGTTGTCGATCAACTTGACCAAGCCCCAGGCGCAGCCGGCGGCGAAGCCGCCCGTTAGCACCATCTGCAAGCCCTCGTTGACGCGCTTCCACTGGGAGCAGCCCTCCAACAGCACGGCGGTCTTGACGTAGCCAAAGATGAACAAGGCCACGCCCATGACGATCACCAGCACAAGAAGACCGGTCTGCACGGTGGCGACGAAAAAGTAGGGCACGAGGGGAATGAAGCCACCGAAAAAGTACAGCAAGCCAATAGTCAAGGCCAGCGTCAACTGGCGGCCGTCGGCAGGCGCCTCCAAGCCCTTGCCGAACTGGATGACAAAGTCAATCATGTGGGCAGGGTCGTGCTGCAAGTCCTTGAGGAACAGGTTGATGGTGTCGTCGCTGGCACCGGCCTCGGTCATGACCTCGCCGATCTCGCCGGCCAACACGTCGGGTGTCTGGAAAAACTCCTGGCGCGCCAACTTGACCTGCTGGTGGTAGTACTCCAGCTCGGAGCGCGCGGCGAGGAAGCCGCCAAGACCCATCAGAATCAGGCCCAGCACCAACTCGGCGAGGCCACCGGTGATGACCAACTTGGAGTTGCCGAGGGACAGGAGGCCGGCGGTGAGGGCAAAGGGCACGGTCAAGCCGTCGGCGAGACCAATGATGACGTCGCTGATGACGCGGGGGTCGACGTTGGTGAACCAGCTTCTGGAGGAGTTGCCGCTGCCCTTGGTCGACGCCTCGAGCTCGGTGTCGCGGAAGTTGTCAGTGGGGCGCGGGTCGGAGGCGTACGGCAGCTGGCTGGCGAGCAAGGGGCCGCGCTCGCCCAGCTGGGCCGAGTCCTTCGAGGAGAAAACCAGGGTGACTGCGCTCTTCAAGCCGACAACAGACATTAGCGGAAGAGACGGGGGTGCGAGGGGCAAGCAATCGGCGCGTCGGGGATTATATAGCAGCCGGGGCCAGGCGGGTCTGCGAAAACGCCGAGTGTGTGCCGGATATATGCACGTCCGAACGGGGAAAAATGCAGTGCTGACAAAAACAGCGCTGCTGATTGGTCCAGCCGGCGGGCTGGCAGGCGTGCACAGAAGGGGACAGTGGCATGGACGCGGGGCTGCGGGCCGAGGACACGGAGCGGCAGGGGGCACGGAGCGGACGCGCGGCCTGTGCAGACCCCGCGTGCTCCGTGCGCGGTGGCCGCGTTCGTGGCGGCGGCCGTGCGTGCCGGCAGTCAATGTCCGGAGTAGGCTATGTCGGGCGGTGGCGGCGGCTACGCCTGCAGCCCGGCGGCTGCGTCTGCCGCGCAGATCGCAGGCTACAAGCTCAACAGGTACAGATACTCGTCCTCGACGCTCTGCACGACCCAGAGAATGGCGGTGCTCGCCATGATGCAGCCGTTGCAGATGACGTTGGCGACGCCCATGCCCAAGGTCGGGTAGGTGTAGTGCTTCATGAGGAACTTCAAGATCAAGACGACAAAGCTGCCGGCCACACCGCCAGCCAACAAGGCAAAGCCGAGGAACAAGACGACGCGCGCCTGCCACACGGCGTGGCCCGCGCCGCCAAAGCTCGACAGCGCCAACGTGTCGTTCAACAAGCGCAGCTTCTCGACGCTGTTGACGACAAGCATGCCCAACAGCAGGCAGATGGCGGGGATCCAGTCCACGAACGTGACGTGCACCGTCAGCGCGTTGGCCGTCTTGGAGAAGACAACGGCGTCCATGAAGAACCAGAAGCCAATGGAGTAGAGGGCCCCGCTGGCGTACACACCAATGCTCCGCAACTTGGCGGAGTTCGGGAGCCGGAGGTTGCCGAACCGAAACACGCGGGGAGCGTCCATGAGAAGCGAGGGGCGCCGGCGGCGCGGGCGATGGCGATGGCGATATCGGCGGTCGCGGCACGACCGCGGCGCCAGGGCTCGTGTGCGGGTCTATTCGGCGGCTACAAGTACTTCTTGGCCAACGTCTTGACGCGGCTGTCGAACGCGGGGCTAGTGATGGGGTCGTTCAAGCGGTAGAAGGGCGACAACATGGTCTTGACGTACAACTCGTTCACGTCGGTGAAAAAGTGGCGGATCGCCTCCTCGTTCTTGCCCTCGTGCACCAACATCATCTTCACGTTGCCCGGCGTCACGTACGCGCTCACCAACAAGCCGTAGAAGGTGTCGATTGCCTTGAGGTACAACGTGTTGGTCTCCCACTGCACGTCCTCCACCACGTCGAGCGCCGCGTGCACCACGAACGGGTTGAGCTCCTTCATCTCCTGCGCGAACCGCAGCACCCCGTCGCCCCCCAGCCGGAACGTGCCAAACTCCAACTCGTACAACGGGTTGTCCTCCGTGCCCATCACCGCAAAGTAGAACAGCATCCTCGCGTTGCTGTGTTGGCGTTGTTCGCGCTGCGTGTGTGCAGGCGATGCGCTCCGTCACGCATCTCCAGCCGCGCCGTGCCGTCCTGCTGTCTCTGCTCCCTCCATGTCCTCCCCGCCCCCCACGCGGCTGGTGGTCGACCCGCTACGAGCGCTGGTGAGCAGCGCCAGCACGCGCCTGTCCTGGCTGCGGCGCACGCGCCTGCGGCCCCTCCGCGTCGCGCCCGACGACGACTTGGACCGCCACATTCTCCACCAGGACACGCGGGCCGCGGACCCCGCGCCCCACTCACGCCGCCACTTGACCCTGCACCACTACAACGACGTGTCGCGCTTGTCCACCGTGCTTCTCGACGTGCGGCGCCTGGTCATGACCAAGGCCCACATCAACCTGGACATTGACTCCGCGCTCCCCGGCCAGCCGCGCAAGCCGCTGCTGCAGACGCCCCTGTCGGTCATGGTGCTGCGCAAGACGCTTGCACGGGCCCAGCGCGTGAATGCCACGTTCCGGCTCTACTACCTCAACATGGAGCGGCTGCTCCGCGACGCGCTCCGCGACAGCGACCTGGAGCTGGCCACGCTAAAGAGCGACGAGCTGGCCGCGCCCCGAGGCACCGATCCCACCGCCCCCCACAGCCCGCCTCATCACACCACGCACCCGGGCGTCGAGGGGGTGTACAACCCGCTCCAGGTGATCCGCAACCGCGCCGTCCGCGAGCGCCATCACGAAATGCCGCGCGGGCTCACCATCCAGACCGTCAAGCCGGCGCTGCAGGCATTCTCGGCCTATGCCAGCCACCCAGGCCACCGTCTTCCGTGGCAGGTCGACCTCAACGAGGTCTTGTCGGACTTTGTGTTCCGGCTGCGCCACTGGGGCGAGCTCCGGCGTCCGGACGGCGAGTTGTGGTTTCCGTGGGAGCGCGCGGGCCCCGAGCCGCCCATGGAGCCCCTGCCGCAGCGCCTGCTGCAGAGCCCCGACGACAGTGACCCGCCGACGCCCGGGGCACATCTCCGCCCGCTGGACCACCGGCGCGGGCTCCCGGGGACCGTCTTTGATCTTCCGTACGGGCGCCGCAAGCAGTCGCTGTCCAAGGAGAGCGGCTCGAGCCGCAGCCACTCGCTTTCGCGCCTGCTGGGCCACGCGGTGCGGCGCTTGCTTGCCCAGCACGGCCCGGCGGACGAAGAGTCGGTGGCCAGCGACGCCGAGTCGGCGATGGACCTGCTGGAGGCGTTGCACATTGGCTTTTTGCACGTGCAGCGGCCGGTGCCTGAGTCGGTGCCGGTGGAGGAAGAGCAGGCGCCGGTCAGCGACGACTCGATGGACAGCGAGGGCGACGACGAAAACGAGGTGGACGGAAGCTCACAGCTCAAGCCCATTGCACACCACGAGCTGAGCATGAGTGCAAGCCACCCGAGCCTGTTGGCGGTGTTGGTGCGGTCGATGGACCATCTCCGGGCGCAGCAGGCGGTGGCGCGGTGGGAGATATACATGGCGAACCGGCGGTTTGTGCACACGGCCGCCCGCAGCAAGGCGGAGATCGACACGACGCTCCGCGAGCTGTGGCAGGACATCCACGCCGCGATGGACGGAGCGATTCCGCGCTACACGCAGTTTCTCGCGACGGGCGAGCAGCGGGTGGAGGCGGCGCGCGACATGTTCGACCGGCATCTGGGGCGCACAAACGCGCTCATGGCGCTGCTGGACCTCGGCTTGGTGGAGATCAACCTGTCGATGACGCTCGAGCTCAAGCGGTTGTACGAGCGCATGGACGGGCTTGATCCGAAGCGCAAGCTCCTGCGGGCGGTGAACGCAACGACGGGATACCAGATCTTGGAGTACAGCGTGGTGGGGGTGTTGTGGATGATGTGGGTGTTGGTTCTGGCGTACCGCGTGGTGCGGTTTGCGGTGCGGCTCGTGGTGAGCCCGGTGGTTCTCTTGTGGCGTGTCGGCAGGGGCAGCGGTGGCGGCCGCGATGCCCACACCGACGCCGGCCCCGACGCCCCGCAGGATGCAAGGAATGGAAGCGTTTCGTAACTATGTATGCATGGCACGGCGCCTAGATGGGACCCTCGGCTACCAGGTTCGCCCCGATCTTGTGGAAGGGGGAGTTGCCCGAAGAAAAGTTGGCGTGCTCGAGCGCGTGGCCCAGGCGGAGGTCCCGAAGCAACTCCACGACCGGCTGCAAGGCCCCGGGCGCGCGCTCGTGATGGCGCTGGATCTGCGACTCGATCTGGGCACTGATAAGAAGCACCTTGCCCGGCAGCCGCTCCTCACACGCCCGAAGCACCAGCACCCACGTGTGGGCAATCCGCTCGTACGCCAAGACGCGGCGGTAGTGGAAGTCCGGGTTGGACCACGTGGGAAGCTGGTGCAACAACTGGGTAATGCCCTCGAGAAAGTCGAGCAGCGTCATGGGGTTGGCCTCGACCGGGGCGAGAAACAGGAGCGTGTACTCGCTGCACGCCGCATAAAACTCGTCGAGCGGCGGCTTGACCCGCACATATGCATAGTCACTCGCGGGGTCGACCTTGTAGGGAAGCGCCGCAAGCACGGCCCGGAGCTTGGCCGAGAGAAGCTCGAGCAGCGCCTCCACCAGGGGCTTGGCGGCCTGGGCGGAGATCTCCGGAGCAAGCTCGGGGTGGGTCTGCACCATGCCGAGCACCCACGTCTGGAGCTGTTCGCGCAGCATCAGCTCCACAAGCCGGGCCACCGGCAAGGGCTCGCCCGGGATGGTGTGGTGGCGTGAGCGCTTGAGGGGGGCGCGCAGGCGCGCGGCGTGGTGGTCGTCGAGGTCGTCGCTGTCGTCGTGGCTTCTCTTGGCGCGTGGCGGACCCGACGCGGCGCCTGCCTGGTGGGGCTTCAACCCCCAAGCAAATCCCGCGGACATGGCAACGGGGGCGGTTGTGAACAGGGAGACGGAATGGGCTGCGGAGAATGTCTGAAGGCGAGAAAAGGCAGTGCGCAGGGCGGCCGGTGCCGGCACGACGTCACGTGGGTGGACTGCGCGGTGGCAGGACGGTGCGCGCGGTGCGCGACGGCGGGCAGTGCCGCCGTGGGCGGTGCCGGAGCGGGGTGGTGCCGTGCGAAGCGGTGCGGTGGTGGTGCTGCGAGCTCGGCCCGCGAGTCCGGTCCACGCTCGGCCATCGTTATACATCGTGTAATGTCGACAAGGCGGCGGCGCGCCACGGCCTGCCGGCCGACGTGCCTCTGTGGCCGGCCTGTCTACTCCAGCAGCCTGGCGGCGCGCTGCTCCAACTGCAGCACGCGGTCCACCAACCCCCCCATCTTTTCGGCCAACTCCGTCTCCACCAGCGCCATCTCGCGGTCGTCGAGCAGCAACTGCCCCAAGATCCACGTCTCCTTGATGGTGCGGCTCACCGTCAAGAGCTCCTCCGCAAGCCGGATGATCATGGCGGCGTCGTTCTCGATCTGCACCGTCTCCACCGCAAGCGTCTCCTGCGGCTTGCCCTCAATCTGCGTGTTAGCATGCACTCCGTGCGGCGTCGCGACACATACCGTTGCGAGCTCCACGATCGACGTGAGCTTCTGGAGGATCAACGCCAGGTTGGCGTTCACCTTTTCTGGGGGTTAGCACGGACGGGCTTCCGGCGGGCGGTGCGTACCGAGGAGCGCCAACGGTCGCGGGTGCATGGCGAAAGAAACAGCGATGAGCGCGGCACGGCTGCACCCCGCGCATCCCTGGCCCCGGCACGGGTGCCCGCGCGCGGCTGGCCGCGCCCCGTGCTTCTGCGCTCCACCCGCCCGCACGCCCCGCCGCGCAATGCCCCGCCCCGCCTCTCCGCCCTCCACCGCGCCCATCTGGGACTACGGCACCGGCAGCGTCGCCTCGCGCGACGCACTGCTGCAGGGCCTGGCGTTCAACAGTGCCGAGCGCGGCCTCGGCGACGCCGTTGCCCTGCCCGAGCTCATGCAGCAGGTCTTGTACCCGCTCCCCGTCGCCAAGGGCCGCGCCGTGTTGGCGCTGCGCCGGGCTCTCGAGCAGTGCTTTGTGCCCGCGCGCGCGCGTCCGCTTGCGCTTGTCGTCGGCCCGCCGCGCGTCGCCGGCAAGCCCGCCACCTTGGCGTGGGCCCGCTGGCTCGGCAGCGTCCAGGCTGCTGCCGACGCCGCCGCCCCCGCACGCGTCCGCCTCGTCATGCAGTGCAACTTGGACCTCGCCGAGTACTGCGCCGTGCCCAAGCCGCGCGCCGCCGCCAGCCACCTCGTGGCCCACGGCATTCCCGCGTGCCGCGCCCTTCTCTCCTCCGTGACCGACCACGTGCCCGTGTGCTGCTCCGTGAGCGACACCATCCTGCCGCAGTACCTCGCGGACTTGTATCTGATGGCGACGGTGCTGCCGCCGCACTGCGAGCTGCAGCTCCACCGCGAGGCCGTGTCGGGGATGCTGGTGCCTGTGGGGTTTGTCGCCGACACGCAGGCGCGTGCCGCCGCCGCGTGCACCGCGCGCACCGCCGCCGCCGTGCCGCACCACTTTTTGAGCGTCGCCAAGAGCGGCCTCTGTGCCGCCGTCGCCACCACCGGCAACCCCGACACGTTCGCCGTCGTGCCCGCGTGCGACAGCGGCGACGACGTGGTCTGGTGGGTCCGCGCCACCGCGCCCGCCGGCGCCACCCGCCCGCACGTGATGCTCGACTTGGGTCCCGTGGACCTGCCCGCGGCGCAGGCACAGGCGCGCCACCGCGTGGCGGCGGCGCTCGCGCACCCGGCAGTGGCGCCGCTGCTCGTGGGGTTCCGCGTCGCCGCGGAGGGCGCCGTGGGCGAGGACCACCCCGCCGCGCGGCTCGTGCGCTGGATGCTCGGGCGCGATGCGCGTGTCCGCGATGCGTAGTGTTTACCATGCCTCTTCCGCACGCCTACACGCCGCCCACGCCGCCGGCGGTGAGCGAGTGCGGGCGCTACGTCGCGTGCGGCCACGGCACCAGCGTGGTGGTGCGGCTGGCGGCGCTGGGCGCGGTGGTGCACACGGTCGAGATGCCCGCGGGCCGGCTTGCGCAGCTTGTGTGGGAGCCGGTGCTCCCGCTGCGCGTGTCCAGCAAGCTTGCGGCGGTGGTGGGTGCCCGCGTGGTGGTGTGCGACATGCGGTTGCTCGGAGGCGATGCCGCGGGCGGCGCTGTCACCACCATCCACGACCCGCTCGACGGCGTGCTGGCCGTGCTGTGGGTGCCGCCCCGCCCTGGCCACGACGACACCGCCTACACCGGCGCCCGCCAGGTGGTGGTGTTCAGCCGCGGCGGTCTCAAGGCAACCGTGTACCTGCTTGACGCGCCGGGACCGGTGCACGCGTTCCGCCTCCCCAAGTTCAGCCACGTGGTGGCCCGGCCGTTCAGCTTGAGCTGGCAGGTGGTGGTGCGCCACAGCACGACGGACGTGGCGGTGCACATGGCGAACGCGGGCAGCAGCAGCGCGCCGCTTGCGCGCACGGACTTGCACGGCGACTACGACGCGCCCGTGTGGTCGCCCAGCGGGCGCTGGGCTGTGCACGTGGCGCGCGTGCTCCAGGGCGTGCACATGGACGTGTACGCGAGCGCGGGCGTGGGGCCGAGTGGTCCGTTGGTGCGGATTCGACAGTGGGGGCGGCTGCATCCTGGACCCACGCTTGGCGTGAGCGCCGTGTGCTGGAGCACGGGCGACGAGGGCGACGAGTTGGTGGTGGCCGGCAGCGTGGAGGAGACACTACACGCGTTCAACATCGACCGGAGCGCGGTGGCACACCACGGGACGCATCCGCTGGAGTTGGGCCGGCTGCCGGAGGCGCCCATCTGGCGCCTCCAGCAGGGGGTGTTTCTGCGGCAGGCGGTGCCCACGGAGTTGCCGCGGCGGCCGTTGGCGGCGCACCTCGGCGGGATGCAGCGGTTGGTGGCGCACGGGGCGCAGCCGCTCGTGGCGGCCGTGGTGAAGAGCATGCCCGAGTGCGTGGTGGTGTACGAGGGGCTCCGGGCCGCGTGTGTGGTGGTGGCCCTGCTGGCGGTGCGGGAGGCGGTGTGGCACGCGGAGCAGGCGGTGCTTGTGGTGGCGACGGAGGCGCACGTGTTGGCGCTTGTGCAGGGCGACGAGTGGGTGCCGCTGGTGGTGCGGGTGTGCGCGGAGCTGCCGCGGCTGTGCACGCTCGTGCCCGGCGGCAGCGTCACGGCGTGCGTCGCGTTCCAGCTGCTGTTCGAGTTGGTGGAGGTGATGGCGGCAGCTCCGCCGCGCGAGGCGACACACACGCTCACCGGCATCCTCAAGCGCAGACACCCGGACGCCGCGCGCCTTCTCACGAGCGATGCCGCCAGCGACGACACGTTCCAGGTGCGCAAGCTGGCGCGCGCGGGCCGCTAGGTGTGCCGGATGCGGCAGTGTGCCGGATGCTTCCCGGTCGGGCTGGGTGCAGGCGCGCGTGCATGTTTTGCGCCGCACGACCTCGCAACATAAACACACATCCCACCTTCTCTCGGACCCCAGCGCGAGGGCCCGGCAGAGAAGCAGCAGCAACGACGGCCACATCTGCGGCAGCACTACCGATGGCCGGCACTCTGCGGGGCGCGCGGCCGCCGCGGTCTCCGGCGCCGCCCGAACCCGACGCGTCGCAGCGCAAGGTGTTGGGCCGCAAGGCGAACCGGCTCCAAGACATGTTGCGGCGGGTGGACAGCGACGAGGCGGTGGGTCCGAAGCGACGCAAGACACTAGAAGAGGTGGATGGGTTTTTGTTCAAGCGCGAGAGCGCGTCGCGCGGCGGCAGCCAGACGGAGCCAGAAAAGCCCAAGCGCGGGCGGCCCAAGGGCAGCGTGAACAAGGCAAAAGGCGGGAAGCGCGCGGCGGCATCGGAGAGCGAGCGGCGGGGCCCGGACGCCGCTTCCAAGGCCGCCTCTGCCGCGCCGAAGCCCGTCAGGGCAGCCGCCGCCCCGGCGGGCAAGTCAAAACCAGTGCCTGCCGCCCCGGCGGACAGGCCAAAACCGGCGCCTGCCGCACCCACACCCCTGTCAGACACTCCCTCGCGGACCTTCCGCTTCCAGCTGTCGTCGCCGACCAAGACGCCGTGGAAGCTGCCCGAGACGCTTCCGCTCCAGGCGTCGGAGAGCCCGGTGCAGAAACGCAACGCCGAAATGCGCGCTGGACCGCGGCGCGGGCTGCTTCTGAACCGCGGCAAGCGCCTCCTGGCGGTGGGGAACGGGTTTGTTGCCGTGCCCCATGCCAGCGTGCCGCCGCACCACTTCCACAAGCACTTGGACACGAGCTTGCCGGAGCCCCACCGCATGCGGCAGCTTCTCGTGTGGTGTTTCCGGCGTGTGCTTGACGCCGAGCACAACGACCCGAGCCACACGCCGCTCCTGGCGGTTGATGCCTCGACTGCGTCCGGCATTGCACGGCAGGTGAAGCAGGAGCTCGTGGCCGACTTGGCGGAGGGCACGCTCTCCACCAGCTGGTACAACCGGGAGGACGACGCAGACGAGGCGCTAGCGGTTCCTGTGATGCCGAACCAGCAGAACCTCAGCAACGCCACCGACATTGCCAGGTTTCTGCAGGTGCTCACGGAGCTCCGGCAGGAGCGGGCGGAGTGGGAGCGGTGCGTGGCGGAGGCGGAGGCGGAGGCGGGACGGTTTGCGGAGGCGGAGGCGGCGGAGGACGTGCCGGCGCACGCAGGGGTGGCGGCGGCGGCGCGGGAGGCGCAGCGCGCAGTGGCGCGAATGGAGCCGGCCACGGACGAGTTCTACCGCGAGGTGCACGCGCTCCAGGCGTCGGCGAGTGCCGTGGAGCAGGCCACACACAATAGCACCCGCCGGTTGGACCGGATGGTGCGGCAGCTGCTCGGGGGGCACGGGGCGAGCCTCGACGCGGGCGACCTGACACACAGGCTTCTCCAGGGACTCTCGCGAGCGGAGCGACGGGGGTGACGGGCCCGGCAGGGCGGCGGTGCTTGCTCACTGCATGTATTATACGTAATGCCACGGACTTCAGGCCTCGTCCGCCTTCTAGCGCTTGCCAAAGCCGCCGGTGGAGCCGAAGGCGCCCTCGCCGCGGTCGGTGCTGGCCGCCTCGAACTCCTCCAGCGTGAGCTGGACCAAGTCGGCGTTGACGATGCGCTCCAACACCAACTGGGCAATGCGGTCGCCGGGGGCGATGCCAAAGTCGGCGGCGGAGTGGTTGAACAAAATCACCTTGACCTCGCCGCGGTAGTCGGCGTCCACCACGCCCGCGCCGGTGGAGATGCCGTGCTTGGCAGCCAAGCCCAGGCGGGGCGCCACGCGGCCGTAGGTGCCCGGCGGCACGATGACGCTCAAGTCGGTGGCGACCATGGCCTGGCCGTGCGCGGGCACGGTGGCCTCCTCGGCGGCGTACAAGTCCCAGCCGGCGGCAAGCGCGGAGCCGCGGGTGGGGGCCGTGGCGCGGGCCGAGCGGAGAAACACCTGGAGCGTGGCAGGGGAGGTCGTCATGGAAACAGAAACACGCGAGGGCAGCGCACGCGACGCGAGGCCGAAAATCGCACGCGTCGCACGCGCTAGTCATGGCGTGCGCCTGCAGACGGCCGCAGGGTGGCGTGCTCGCACCGTTTCTCTTTGTTTACTGGGCGGTGCTGCCATCCCGCGAGGGTTCGCTGCAGCGGCAAACCTAGAGGCGGACGCTGCGACCCCGCTCCTCCGTGTTTCTGAATGCTGCCTCCGTTTGTTGTGTGCCTACGGCCGCTGAACGACCCGTTGGTGCACGGCTGTCCGGGCGTCATGGGCACGCTTCCGCGGCTCGAGGGCGTCTTGGAAATCCGGCTGCGCGACAACCAGCCGTTCACAATACGCGCGGTGCTGTTGGGGTTGGACACGCTCCAGAAGGTGGCGGTGCCGTCGTCGGTGCCCGGTTCGAGCACCGTGGCGCGCCGCTTCCACATCTACAAGAACAACCTGGCGTACGTGCCTGCGGAGAACGCCGTGTGCGAGGAGGTGATGGGCGTGGACATCCCCTTCGTGGTGCCGATCCCGCGCGACATCACGCCGTCGGGCCGCTTCCCGTACTTTGGCGGTCTCACCACGCACGAGCTCCGCGCCATGGTGGCGTGGGACGGCAAGACCACCGAGGTGCACACCGAGACGTTCGAGGTGCAGATCAAGACGTACGACGCGCTCCCGGTGTTTGGCCAGTTCAACGAGCCGATCCTCCAGACGGAGCGGCTGCCCGACTCGGCCGTGATAGTCGAGTACCGCGTGCCGACGCTGGCCATCGGTCCCGGCGACATGTGGACCATGGAGTTGAGCATCAGCGCGAACCAGTGGGGCGGCCAGCACGGGTTCCGGTCGCGGCTTGCGCGCGCCAGCGGCAGCAACACCACCATCCGCCTCAAGGGCATGAAGCTCGAGTTGCTGGCGATCTTGGAGTGCCACGAGGGCGGGCTTCCCTCGCGCAAGGTGCACCGCCTCGTGCTGGCCACCGGCAACTACGACGTGTTGATCGACTCGAACGGCTGGCTGCACAAGGTGAGCTTGGGGTATCCGTTTGGCGAGGACGGCGCCGGGGGCGTGGGGGGCGTGGGCGACGGTGAGAGTGCGGCTGCGGTGACGGGCGACACGTGGACCGTGAGTTCGCAGCAGACGTCCACGCCGTCATCGTCACCACAGCGGCCGAGCGCGCCGGTGCGGTCGTCGACGTTTGCGTCGCTTACGCTGCCGCTGGGGGTGAAGCGGCTCCTGCGGCTGGCAACAACGCAGTTCGCGACACCGACCCCGCGGCTCGCAATCCCGCGCACGTTCACGGACACGCGGCTCGTGGCGGACACGGGGCTCGAGCTCGGGGTGCCGGCGCTGCACATGCACGGCTTCACGTCGCAGGGCCAGTTGTTCAGCGTGCGGTTCGAGGTGGTGCTCCGGCTCAAGTTCGAGCACGCCAAGAACCACGACATTGTGTTGCCGGTGACGGTGGTGCCGTTCAGCCGCGAGGAGCTGAAGCGGCTTCTCCGGTTCATCGCGGCGCAGTACGAGGCGTGCGTGCAGCAGTACGCGGGGTTGGACCCGCGCGCCAAGACGTCGTGGGAGGTGTACCAGCAGGAGGTGGAGGAGCGATGCGCGGTGCGCGAGCCCACGACGTTCCAGCCGCACGACAGCCGCGACTGGGCCCTGCTCGGCTTGAGCGAGCGCGC
Source organism: [Candida] pseudocylindracea (assembly GCA_030558265.1). NCBI lineage: Eukaryota > Fungi > Ascomycota > Pichiomycetes > Serinales > Debaryomycetaceae > Limtongozyma > [Candida] pseudocylindracea. The sequence continues at coordinate 36,308 of JAJMSD010000022.1, forward strand.
CATGGCCATCCGCGGCGCCGCCCACTACATTGACTAGGACCACGAGACATGATCAGAGCCGGGCGTGCGCGCACCGGGACGCATCGGGCGCAACGCATCGCCCCTCACGCCCGCCACTCGCGCCCACACCAGCGTCCACACCCCGCGCCCCCACGCCCATGTCGCTTGAGCAGTTGACCACGAGCCTCTACCAGGCGTTTGACGCGCAGGACTACGCGGCGTGCGCGGAGCTTCTCGGTCCGATCAAGCTCAAGCTCGTGCAGCACCAGCTCCTCGTGCCGCTCACGACGGCCGCGACGACGGCGGACCAGCTCAACGACTTGCGCATTGCCAAGAAGATCCTCGAGATTGGTGCGTTTGTGGCGGTCAACACGAGCCAGTTTGCGCAGTTCGAGAACTACTTTGCCCAGGTCAAGCCGTTCTACGTGAACCAGCAGGTGACAGATCTCCTGCTGGACCACTACGCCACCAAGGTGTACGCGTTGTACTTGTTGTACCTTCTTCTGCAGAGTGAGTTCCTGCGCTTCCACACCGAGCTCGAGACCATCTACTCCCTCTGGACGCTGGACCAGGTGGCGCACGACAGATTCCTCCAGTTCCCGATCCTGTTGGAAAAGAACTTGATGGAGGGCAACTACCTCCAGATCTGGAGCCAGTACGAGACGCTGAGCGGGCAGCAGCTCCCGGTGCCCGAGTTTGGCCGTTTCCAGGACATTTTGATCGACCTGCTCCGCTTCGAGATTGCCAGCAACATCACCAAGCTGTACACGCTGCTCCCGATCGCCAACATCAAGGCGTTGTTGCACGTGCAGAGCTTCAGCGCGCTGGAGATCGACGCCTTGTTGGAGGAGCACGGCTGGGTGGCCGACAACGGCGTCGTGCACTTTGCCAGCGAGGAGCACTCCGAGACGCGCGACCTGTTGCAGGTGGTCAAGAACGTGCTTGGCTACGCCCGCGACATTGAAACCATTGTGTAGACCACCCCCCTAGTCCTCTAGACTGCCCACAAACCCCTCCATTGCGCGCGTCACGTCGGCCATGAGCTCCTCGCTCTCCGTCTCGCCCAACTCGTCGTACTCGCCCAACTGGTTGATCTTGATCAACCACAGCACGAGCTTGGGCTTCCCCGGGAAGGTGTAGTCCCCGTCGCTCGCCTCGTTCACCCGCGTCACAATGTCGGCCAACGCCGTGTGCAACTGGCGCTTCTGCAAGAAGCGCAACTTGATGTTGTCGAGACAGGTGATGAAGGCGCCCGTGATGGCCAGCACCGACCGGGACGACATCTTGCGCGCGTCGCCGCTCGGCGTGTCGGGCCGCAGCGCCTGCGGCGTGTCCGTGTACGTCGACTGCTCCATCGTGGCGGGCACCCCGCGCTCGAGCCGCGCCACCGCCAACGGCGCATGCACGTCGTAGCGCGCCACAAACGCCGCCAAGGTGCCGACAGCGGCTGCGACGTCCGCCTGGCCCATCAAGGTCTGGTACTGGCTGAGGAGACGGAGCGCGGCGTTGGTGTACTGCTCGCGGGCGGCGATCTCGTCGCGGATGTACATGCTCTCGAGCGCGTTGAGGGCCACGACGATGGCGTGCACCTCGGCCAACGAGTCGAGAAGCGCCGGCGACATGTCGGGCTGCACGCGCTCGGCCAACGCGGGCAGCACGTCCGCCGCCAGCAGCGTCGCCGGTGCGTACGGCTGCGACATAAAGAGAGATGCGGGGGGGTGCTGCGAACCGACATCCAAGCGCTGTGCTTCTTAACCACGTATACTACTACTCTCGGAGCATCCACAGCTCCCGCGCTCCACTTACCAGGCAGCCTGAGCGGCCTCGGCGGGCGCCTCGGCCCAGTCGGAGGCGCCCTGGGCAGACCAGTCGCCCTCGGTGGGCTGGGCGGCCCACTCGGCGTCGCCCTCGGCAGCAGCCTCGGTCTCGGCCTCGGCACCGGCCTCCTCCTTGTCCTCGGCAGCGGCCTCGGCCTCTTCCGGGTCGCGGTAGAAGTACAAGTCGGGCATGATGTCCCACTCGCTCTCGCGGTCCAAGGTGCCGCGGAGTCTCAACACCTCGCGGGCAATGAGGTACCAGATCAAGCCGATGGAGTGCTTGCCCTTGTTGTTGCAAGGGATGGCCACGTCCACGTACTCGGAGGGGGAGTCCACGTCGGTCAAGGCGATCACGGGGATGTTCACGTAGGAGGACTCCTTGATGGCCTGGGCGTCGGTGCGGGGGTCGGTCACCACCACCAAGCGGGGCTCCTTGAAAGAGCGGGTGATGTAGTTGGTGAACGAACCGGGGGTGAAGCGGCCGGCAATGGCGGTGGCGCCGGTGTGGGCAGCGAACTTCAACACGGCACGCTGGCCGAAGGTGCGGGAAGACACAGCCACGACGTCAGCGGCGTTGGGGATGGCGGCGATGATGCGGGCAGCCAACACAATCTTCTCCCAGGTCTTGCCGACGTTGATCACAGACACGCCATCGGGGCGGGTCTTGTACACGTAGGGCTCCTGGTGGACCTGGACGTTCTTGGCACCCAAGTGCACGTTGGCAGCAAGGAGCAACTTGGCGTCCTCCGGAGTCAAGGGGAAGGGAGCAGGGTTCGCCGACATGATGAAGGTGGTGGTGCGTTGGAGGAAGGGAAGCAGCTTTTTTTCACCGACGACAGGATTTTGTTAGACACACGGAACGTGGAGGAAAAAGCAGTCACAGCGGCGCCTGCCCCAACCGGTGCGCGCGTCCGCACCCGTGCACCCGCACACCCGTGCACCCGCACACCCGCACGTGACACGCCGCTATCTCCGGCTCTGCATGCCGCCCTGCATCAACACGGCAACGTGCGGCTGTCCCTTGCGCCCGGAGCCACACCGCGACATGGCTCCGCCCGCCCCGGCACCTTGCATGCTCCCCGCCCCATGACCGCGCCCGACTCCTCCTCCTCCTGGTGGGACCTCTTCCTGCCCGCACCAATGCTCTACTGGCAGTTTCCGCCGCCCAAGACCCCCGAGTACGCGCGCTTCAAGCGCAACACCACGCTCGACTACGGCGTCTACACCGCCGTCGTCACCTTTGGCTGCGTGCTTCTCCTCCCGCTTGCCGCCGCTGCCGCGCGCCGCGCCACCCAGTCCCGCGCCGTCGGCCGGTCGTGGCCCGCGCGCCTCCTCCACCACTCGCGTGCCTGCCGCCGCGCCGTCCGCGCCGTGCTCTACCACCACACCGTCATCAAGATCCTCCTCTTCTGGGGCTCTGTCCTCGCCGTGCTCACCTTCAAGGACACCCACCGCGACCTAGGCCTCCTCGGCGCCCGCCTCGGCCGGGTCCTGGCCATCGCCCTCACCCCGGTGTTGTTCCTCACCTTGCGCCCGCTGCCCCTCCCCAACACCCTCTACCTCCTGCTCCTCCCGCTCCACAAGTGGCTCCTGCGCATTGTTGTCCTCCAGGCCGCCCTTCACACCGCCGTGTATGCCTGCATCTACTCCCACCAGCGCACCTGGTGGAAGATCCGCAAGCCCGAGAACTTGCACGGCGTCGTGGCCATGCTCGGCTTTGCCTCCATCGCCCTCACGCTGCTCCTGCCCGTCCGTCGCTGGCTGTACCGGGTCTTCTACGTCAACCACTACCTCTGGACCTGGGTCGTCGTGGTGTGTCTCCACTTCCACGCCCGCCCCGGCATCCCCCACTTTACCGCCATGAACGTGGCTATTCTCGTCGCCCAGGCCGCCTACCGTGTCGTGCTCTCCGCCACCACCCACGTCACGGTCCACGACATCCTGCCCAACATGGAGTTGGTGGTCTTTCCCGCCGCCGCCTTGGTCGCCGTGGGCAACCAGCCCGCGGCCCACGTGCGCTTGGCCGAGCACCTGCGCCTGTGGCTCCGCCGCGCCCTCCTCCAGGCCGTGCCTCTCTACCACCCCTACACCGTGGCCCTGCTTCCGCTGGACCGCGACGTCAAGTTGGTGGTGCGCAAGTCGCGCTTCCGCATCCGCGCCGCCAACCGCTACACCATCGCCGGCGTCTATCTGCCGCGCTTGTGCTTCATCAACCCCAAAAAGTGGGTCCCCGGCGTCCCCACCCCCTCCCGGCGCCTCCCCTTCTGGCACCCGCGCCTGCCGTTCAGCATGCTGATGGACATCCGCGCTCTGCGCGTGTTGCTCGTTGTCGGCGGCAGCGCCATCTCCGTCGCCCTCCCGATCCTCCGCGTGCTCACCTACAACGGCATCGACACGCGTCTCATGTGGGTCATCCGCGACATCAACGACGTCAAGGTCCTTGGCCACTTCAACGTCCTCGGAGACTGCATCGAGGTGTACGTCACCGGCGACTACTCCGCCACCGCGCCGCCCCAGGGCCGGCTCCGCGGCGAGGAGGTGCACGCCCCGCCCGGGCTCCGGCCGCCGCTCGACGCGCCGCCCGAGTTCCGTGACGTGGAAGCGGACCCTGGTGACAGCGGCGCGATGGACAGCGACGATCTGGCGCCGCTGACACCGCCCGCCACCAGCACCCCGCCACCGCGCTCCGGCTCGGTGCTGCCGCGCACACCGCGCAACCCGCGGCGGCTGATGCTGGTGCCCAACCTCCTGCCCCGCCCTGCCGGCGACCTGGTGCTGTTTGGCGACTTGGCCCGCGTGGGCATCGACCGCGAGTACCAGGCGGAAGACGTGGACGTGGACTTTGACCCCGAAGAGTGCGGCTTCGACGACTTGACCGGCGTCAGCGGTGTCGCCGGTGGCGAGAGCTACGGCGAGGTGGACTTTACCGCCGCCTACTCCGACAACGCCCAGCGCTACACGCCGCTCGAGGCGCGCTCCAAGAGCTTGGGCAACATCGGCGGCTTTGGACGCGCCGTGTCCTGGACGCGTGCAGCACTGCCGCCGCTGGACCAGCAGCCACTCCTTGCGCAGTCCTCCGTCACCTGGGGCAGCACTGAGCCGCTCCGGCACCGCACGCTGGTGGTGTCGGCGCCGCCGCGGCCGGACTTTGGGCCCTTGCCGGCGCTGCTCCGGCGCCACATTCCCGACGGCACCAAGGTGGTGCGGGGCCGGCCCAAGTTGGACGGCCACACGCACCACTGGTGCGTCAACGCCTCCTGTTCCGGCCCCGTGCTCGGGCCCGACGGCGACGCCGTGTGCTGCAAGGACGTGCGTTCGGAGCACGACCTGGCAGAGCAGGCACGCGCCGAGGACGAGCGCCGCCGCAACTGCTGGGTCGTGGCAGCGGGCCCTGGCGGCTTGGTGCGCAACGTCGAGTTGTGGACCCGCGACCACGGCTTCAACTTCCACGAGGAGAGCTTTAGTATCTAAGCCTGTGTCCAGGACCCCGGGCCCACCCGCCGGCGGCTCCCGCCACATACACACAGCCCGAGCACACCCCGGCGGCTGCACCCTCCTGCTTGCGCTCCCCACGGCCGGTGCCGCCGTGTCCCGTGCCTGGCTCTCCACACTGCTTCCCACTGCTCCTCCGGGCGCCCTTGCGGCGCAGCGGAACCTCCCGCACTTTGCCGACCGCTTTCTCCCGGCCCGCCCGCTCCCGGCCGCGCTCCCGCCACCACGTCTCCGCGCCGACCACCGCAGCCCCACGCCGGCCGTGCCGCACCCGCAGGGCGTCCGCTGGCAGGGCGGCGGCTTGGTGGTGCGGCCCGAGGTCGGACAGGAGCACCGCCCGCCCGGAGACGGCGCCGGAGACATCGCGACGCCTATCAACCGCAGCCTCCACAGCGCGTTGGGGTTGGTGCCGCTGCGCGTGTTGCTGTTTGCGCCGCGCGGCGTGCGCCGGTTGCCGCCCGCCCCGGCTTCGCGCTGGACACCGCCGCAGCAGCCACGCCCGCCGCCTCCCACCGCGACACACACTCCTGCCATTGCGCCGTACCTCGTGTTGGATTCGCCGGGGCTCCGCAACGACTTTTACAGCCTGCTCGTGCACTGGTGCAGCCACCTGGGCCGGGTGCTCGTGGCGTTGGGCCGGCGCACGTACGTATGGTCCGAGCGTGGCGTGGTGTCCGTGGAGCCGGCGGGCGCGTCGCTGGTCACCTGCGCCAGCTTTCTGCCCTGCGGCGTGTACTTTGTCGTGGCATGCAAGAGCGGCCTGGTGCAGTTGTTCATGGCAGCTAGCCCGGCGCGCGGTCCGCTCGACACCCAGTCGGTGGGCCACCGCAACGGCGTGGCAGTGGCGGAGTGGATGCCACAGCCCCACGGCAGCCTCGGATTGTACCTTGGCACCGAGGCCGGCGAGGTGGTGTACGGCACCGTCGAGCACGGGGCCGCAGGCGTCGTCCGTCTCCGTGTCGTGCGGCTGTTCCGGTGCAACCTGCAGCAGGTGTGCGGGCTTGCCGCGAGCCCCGACGGCACTGCGCTTGCGGTGGGCGGCAACGACAACTGCTGCCTGGTGTGGGACGTCCGGCGCCCCGACAAGCCGGTGCGGCGGTGCGTGCTCCCGCACCGCGCGGCGGTGAAGGCCCTCGCGTTCTGTCCGTGGCTGCCGCTGATGCTTGCCACCGGCGCCGGCACCAAGGACCGCTGCATCCGTTTCTGGCACGTGCCCACGGGATCGCTTCTCCGCCTGTACGACACCAAGGCGCAGGTGACGGCGTTGGTGTGGCTGCCGCACTGCCGCCAGTTGGCGGCCACCTTTGGCTTCAGCTCCGCCGCCGACCCGCTGTTGTGTGTGGTGTATCGCTATCCGCTGATGCAGCCGGTGGCGCGGACGCCGGCCTACGCCGGGCTCCGCGCGTTGTGCGCGCTGGTCCTGCCGTGCCGGCGCAAGGTGTGTGTTGCGTCGAACGACCAGCAGGTGCTGTTTCTCAGTCTCTGGGAAGGGGCGGATGCAGGGCTCCAGGCGGCACTGCCGCGGAGCGGGCTTCTCGGCTCGGACCTCATCGAGTTGTCCGAGGGCGTCGTCAGGACGGGCACGGAGATCCGGTGAGCAGGGCACGGCAACCGTCACGAGGGCACGCCCTCGATGCTCTTGCTGGAGACCGCCGCCACCTCGCGCCGCCAGTACCGCTTGTTGCTCTGCACGGGGATGTGGCGGAGACGTAGCAACACCACAACCACAATCAACGCCACCAGCACGGCGCTGCTCGCCAGGATCATGCCCACAAAGTTGCGCAAGCTCACGATCCGGGTGTATGGGCACTTGGCCCCCGGCCCGCCCGTGACCCAGCAGTTGGCGACCAGAAGCAGGTTCAAGTCGACCCACGCACGGTCGGCGCCGCTTGTGCGAAGCATCTCGATCAACGCCGCCTGCGCGAGCGCGTTGTGCGGACAGCCAAACACGTGCCCCTCGGGACAGACCTCGGGAGCGTGCAGGTACAGCAGCAGGTGGCCGCCGAGGGTCCACGCGTACTGGTTCGTTGCGTTGACACACGCGACAAGATGCTCCTCCTCGCACGCGCGCGGCATCCAGCCGGTGCCGGTGGCGACGGCACAGCGGTCGGGGGCGTCCAGCGGGACGGTGTAGTTGCGGTACGCGAGGTCGGCGGTGGTGCCCATGACCGCCTCCGGCAGCCACCCCCACATCAGGTAGTTGCCGAACGTGGCGGCCACGGTGTTCAACGAGGGAAGCACCGTGTGGTTGAGGATCGCCGTGTGGCCCAGCCGGAGGGTGGCGGCAAACTGCGCAGGCGTGAAGGCATTGCTGTTGCTGTCGGACATGTGGCGGAAGCGTTCGTGCGCCTCCAGCTCGACATTGGCAAGCGACGTGTTGAGCAGCGCGCTGGAGGTGTACGACTCCTGGGCAGGCGTGCTGAACGAAAAGAACTGCGTAAGCGCGTCCTCCACTGCGGAGCTGTTGGCCGCCAACCCCTCGGCGTGCACCAACGGCACCACCCGCTGGAAGTTGATGTAGATGAACTCGTAGAAGGTGGGCATGGACGCGTTCAGCCGCGTGAGGTACAGGTGCAGGAGACCCGCCAGGAGGAGCTCCGGGAGCGAGCTCTGGGAGGCAAGGGCCGACGCGTAGGTGGCGTTGTAGCCGGTGGCGGCGTGTGCACCGCGCACGGGCCGCAAGCGGAACATCAACTGCACCACCGTGGCCTCGAAGTTGGTGTTGGTGGACAGCAAGTACAGGTTGAGCGTCAGCAACACCAGCGAGAGCGTGAAGAGGGGCTCGCACACGGTGCTGTTGCCGAATTTCTGCGTCGCCGCCACGTCCTGGCTCAGGTCGTACGCGTACGGGCACAACTGCCACGTGGCGCTCGGCTCGTGGCGGTACAAGTCCATCAGCAACACCAAGAAGCCGTGGCTGAGCAACTCGGACACGTTGCCCACCACCAGCAGCTGGTAGCCGTACGGCTCGAACAAGACGGTGTTGAGGTGCACGCCGGGGAGCAGAAGCTGGTCGACCAGCACGTTCGCCGAGAGGGTGCGCTCGGTCAGGACCGCCACCAGCACCGCCTGGGAGCCCGCGGGCCACGTGCCGATCGGCGCCACCAGCTGTGCCGCCGCGAGCAGCGCCAACGCACACCAGCGCCCGAGAAGCATGTGGAGATGACGCACAGAAGATATATACAGCGCCTACTTTCTCAGGTCCAGGACCGTGTTCATCAACAACAGGTCGTTGTCCAACAACAACTTGTTGGGCGACGCGGCGAGGATCAGGGCGATTTCGCGGGCCGTGTCCAAGCGCTTGAGCTCGACGTAGTCCTTGCTCTTCTTGATGGCGTCGCCGATCAACGCCGCCAGCTGCGCCTCGCCCTGCGCCTTGACCACCATGCCCTGCTTCTCCTGGCGCGCCTTGTCCACCACAAACGCAGCGCGCTGGGCGTCCTGCTGCGCAATCTGCTTCGCCTCGACCGCCTGCGTGAACTCGGGCGAGAACGTCATGTACGTGAGCGACACATCGTCGAGGAGGATGTTGAAGTTCGAGGCGCGACGCACCAAGTTCTCGCGCACCAACCGCAGCACCTTCTCGCGCTGGGTGATGAGCTGCAGCGCGTTGAACTGCGCCACCACCAGCTTGAGCACCTCGTTCACGATCAGCGGGAGCACGCGCTCGTCGTAGTCCGTGCCGAGCGTGCGGTAGATGGTCGGCAACTCGGCAATCTGCGGCCGCAGCAACACACGGCAGGTGATGTTCACCATCTGGAGGTCCTTGGTGCCCGTGAGCAGCGGCACGTTGCGCGGCTTGGCCCGCACGTCGTAGATGATCGGCGTCTGGAGCCACGGAATCACAAAGTGCGTCCCCTCGTTGAGGATCTGCTGCTGCACGCCGCCCACGCGCGAGTAGATGATGGCCCGCTGCCCGCCGTCCACGTTGAAGAGCGCGCTCTGGCCCACAATCCCCAACCCCGCAAGCGCAATCAACCCGCCCACCCCAAAGAACACCCCGCCGGGCGTCGGTGCCCGCGCGCCCCGCGCCTGCTGCTGCGTCTGCTTCTGCAACTCGCGCATGAACTTTTGCCAATCGGAAGACATGAGGAAGGAGTGGCGGTGGATTTGGTGGCGTGGAGATTTACCTGCAGGACGGCTGCGCACGGAAGCGGACATTGACATTGGCTTGAAGCGTCTACGCCAGCTCGCGCTGCTGAACTGCGGCCTCGCGGCGGTGGCTCCACTTGGTAGCTATGCGGCGGACTTGCGTGGGCTTGGCAAGTCCGGCGCGCTGCGAGGTAGTCGAACGGAACGTGTAGTCGCGCCATTCTGCCTGCCATACGAGATCCACGGCTGCCCGGGTCACGCAGTTGAGAGGGGAAGCGGCGGCGCGTCTCGTCGGTGGAACGCTTGCGGGGCTGTGCGGGGCGTAGTGGTTGGTGTGCGCGCGCATAAGGGCACCGCATGCACTGATGGCCATCACCAGGGTGCCGCACACCTCCACGCGCAGAACATGCTGCCAAGCGGAGCGCGCCAGAGCACCGGCCTCGTTGCCGCTGGATCTGCCGCCGGCGGGCTTGCCGCCGGTAGTGGCAGTGGCGTCAGACTCAAACACGCCAATCACCCGTGGCTCGTCCGGATGCAAGTGGACGACACAGCCGTGGACCGTTCCAACCACGAGGACGTCCTGTGCGCCGCAGTACATGGCACTGGTGACCGGACCGTCCCACGACGCGCAGGCGACGTCGGCCGGGACGAGGCGCTGAAGCAGCGGCAAGGGGTCCACCAAGTGCGGGCTCATCAAGTTAAAGACGCAGGGAACGCCGGCGGATAGCGCCACGGTGCAGAACAGACGCCGGTGGCACGTGTGGATGGACATGTCGACACAGGAAGCCAGCACGGTGAAGAGTCCGCGGCGGGACTCGTCGATGGTGCTGAACATGCGGACGTCGTCGCGGTGGACCATCACCACCATGCGGCTCACGGGGTCGTACTCGAGGAGCACCCGGGCAAGCTCGCTGTCGCAGACGGGACCGGCGGTCGGAGAGAGACCGCTGTGGTAGAGGAGGCGGGACGCGCCGTTCTCCACGACGTAGACGTTCAACACCGCGTCCATGAGCACGGCGACTCCGTCGTCGCCAACAGCGGCACGGACGAGAGGCAAGGCCAGGACGCGCACAAAGCAGCAGTCGGTCTGCACCGCGTGGCACTGGCCGATGTTCACGGTCCAGACGGATGCGTGGCCGTTGTCGTAGCCAATGGCGACGCTCGGGACGTGGTTCAGGGTGTGGGCCGAGACGCCGACGACCGTCACGCACACCGAGAGCTTCTCGCCGGGGTACTCCAACCTGTACGAGGTGTGAGAGAGACCCTCGTGCGGGAGATAACGCATGTAGGCGTGCCCCGTGTGGTGCTCCCATACAGCCACATCCCAGCCGGTGTCGCAGTGCACGAGGGAATCAGACCAGGGAGGCGTGCACGCCCACAACTTCTTCAAGTTGACTTCCCAGATGTCGCCGAAGTATAGCGCACAGGTGGAGCACTGGCCGGTGTACTCCACCTTCTCCTTCTCTGGCGGGTGGGGCAAGTCGGGATCGTAGGGAGCCGTGGCCCGGAGACGGGTGCGGCTTCCCAGCACGACGAACAGCGGGCGCGAGTTGGAGATGAGAGTGTGGTGGCCGGCGGCCGGATCGAGGAGCACGCGCACGATCGCAGGACGGCGGAAGTCGAGCCACGGCGGGATGTCAATGCCGGGAACCTGTAGCGGGGCCACCACCAGGAACAGCATGTCGGGTCGAGGGCGGAGCACCGCCACCAAGCCCACGCCCTTGGAGCGCCGCCGGGATACGCGGAGATAGTGAGCCGTGCATACGGCCCGCCCGCTGCGTCGCCACCGGCACGCCGCGGCGCAGCCACGCGCATGACGCACCGCCAAAAGTAAACAGCCGTGCACATGGCCAACACGCTCGCCAACACACACGTGCCGCCGACGCCGCTCCCGGTGCAGGCCCGGGTGCTTCTGCGGCTCCCGACGGCGTCGCTCGTCTCGCTCGCGCAGCTCTGGAGCCTGCTTGCGCAGACGCTCCCCACGCCCGACCCGCGCATCCACGCCGGCGACACCACCGGCGCGGCGCTCGCGGAGCAGTTGCGGGCGGAGATGGAGGGCCACCGCGCGGCCGCCAAGCCGCCGTCGAAGCGCGCCCTTGTGGACCGGCTTCTTCTGGGCTACTACCACGGCGGCCTCAACCTTCTCCAGCTCGCGCTGGTCGACTGCCAGTTGCTTGTGGACGAGCCCCACGCATACACCTGGACGCACTCGACGGCATACGACCGCCACTCGCACGCGGTTGCAGGCGGCGCCGGCGCCGTGCCCCGCCACATCATTCTGTTCAACTCGCAGCGCTTCGTGGAGAGGCTCGTTGCGGGCCTCTCGACCTACTTCCACAACCACGTCTACATGTGCCGCCACCCGGTGTTCCCGCTCGTGATTGTGCGTGTGCAGCTCTTTGACTTGAAGACATCGGCACCACCGCCGCGTGTGCCCGACGCGGCCGGCCGTGTGCGGCGTCCCGCGCGCCGCGAGGCCCGCATGGTGCTGCACCGCCCGTTCTTTGTCGTGGTGCCGCTCAACTCGGCGCACGTCATCCACTCGCCGCTCAATCCCGTGAACGAGTTGGCCAACAACATCGTGCTCCAGCTGTTGGAGCACGCGCTCACGGGCCCGCACCGCGTGCCGACGCGCTTGGTGCCCGCGGACCCCGCTGCCACGCCGCCGGTGCTGCTGCTCGAGGCGGCGTTTCTCCTGTTGGGAAACTCGCGCTTTGGGCTGTGCTTGGGCATGTGGGTGCCGTACGCCGACAACCAGGTGGACATTGGGCCGTTGGACGACTTGGCTCTGCATCCGTTGGCGCAGCCACCGGCAGCCACCGGCGACCTCACACCGGCGGAGAAGCGGGCGCAGACGGCAAACCTCAGGTTCAAGGGCAGCGCGGACGGCGTGGTGCACTCGCAGCAGTTGTATGAGACGCGGCCCGGCGAGACGGCGCGGAAGCGGGCACGGCTGGAGCGCGCGGCGCCCAACGCACCCGCCATGAACGTCGACCGTGGAAAGTACGCCCTGGTGGTGCCCGTGCAGCAGGTGCAGTTTGTCTTGACGGACAACCCGGCCGGGGACACGCCGCTCGGCGTCCGTCTTCGGCTCGGCGGCAGCGATGTGTTTGGCGGGCTCCACGAGCTTGCGGCACGGCCCGACGGCCCGGTGGACCCGGGCGCGCTCCCCGCATGGCTCACGGGCGAGGCGGGCGCGCGCAACGGCGAGGTCCGGGGCGGCGTTCTCCACGAATCACACACGGCCGTGGCCACAGAGCCACTTGTATAGGAATGCATTGGGATTGGCGCGGGTCTAGTGCATGAACAGCATGGCCTGGAGCGGCGGCGTGCCGCCGTGCTGCACAAGGATGTTGATGGCGTGCACGCGGACAGGGCGGGGGGCGGCGGCATCGATGCACGCGACCCACACGTACGGCTGGGAGAGAAGATCGCGCTGGAGATGCAGCCGCACCACCAGCTCGAAGGTGCCCATGTGTTCGGTCTCGACGCATGCCACCAACGTGCGCTGCAAGGGGTGGCGTGTGTCGGGGGCACTGGCGGTGCTGGTGTTGTGAGCGGCAACAATGTCCAGCACGCACTGCAGCACAAGGGCGTCGCGGCCGGCGGAGTTGCTCTCGACGAGCGACGCAAGCATGTCGTCGAGCGCGCCGATGCGGAGGTTTGTGGATGTGAGTAGATGCGCCACAAAGGCGAGGCGGCCGCTGGCGTCCTTCTCGCCCGCAAACTCCACCCGGGCAAAGACGCGCGGGAGCGGGAGAATGGGTGGCGGAACCGGGGTGGCGGGCGGGTCCTCGATGCTGGCGTTTGGATGGCGGTAGAAGGTGGCCTCGGCCTCGGCGGCCGCGGCGTCGGCCGTGGCGGTCTCGGCAGCCGCGGGTATCGGTGCGACCGGCCGCGCGTCCACACTTTCAAAGAACTGCTGGAGAAGCGACGCAGCCCGCACGCGGCGGTGGCACTCGGCAACAACCTCGTCTTGCGAGGCAAAAAAGAGACACGATCCGAGCTGCCGGAGGGTGTGGTGCACCGCACGGTAGTTGTGGCGGTGGGGGGAGTCGACCGCGGCGTTGATCTTGACGCCGTTGAGCAGAAGCAAGCGGACGTCGACGCCGTGGCGCCAGTGGAGGGTGCTTGCCGACTGCACAAGCGCGTCCTCGTCCTTGACGTGCTCGCGCACGTGCGCCACGAACGCCGCCTGCACGCGAGGACCCGCCGCCGCGTAGCGCTGCACCAGCCGTGCCTGTGGCGGCAGCAAGCGGCAGTCCAAGCGGTACACGAAGCGGTCAACCATGCGGCGGAGCGTGCCGCGTGGCGCGGCGTCCCCGGGCGCGGGCAGCACCTCCTCGCGCAACGCCAACAACTGGTGCATCCGGCGATTCACAAGCACGTTTGCCACGCCGTAGCCCTGCATGTGCACCAAGACGGCCAAGTAGAGGAGCTCGGCGGGGAGCGTGGTGAGGAGATCGGGCGGGGAGGGCGGCACGCGCTCCAAACGCGTCGGCACGCGCGGCGGCGTGCCGTGGGGCGCGTGTGCGGCGGTGCGGCGGCGCTTGGCCGGCCCGAGCCGGCTGTCGATGGCGCGGCGGTGGCTCCGCGAGAGATCGATGGGCCCGTTCACGTAGAGGCCCATTGTGAGCGCGGAGATTAGGGCGCAGCGCAGGTCATCGAAAAAAAAAACTCGCTGCATCGCTGCTCATGGCTGAGAAGAGACAACGGCGGCGGAAGGTGAAGCGGACGGAAGACTTCTCGAGCGACTCGTCGCTGAGCGAGAGCGAGGCGGGCGCAGGGGCGGCGGGCGCAGGGGTGGCAGGCCGGACAGCGGCGGAGCCGGCGGCGGCCATGGCGACGGCGGTGGACATGGACGCGGTGGACGTGGACCTTGCCAGCGACGGGGAGGAGACGGAGCCGGCGGCGGAGGAGATGAGCGACAACACGCGCCGGTATCTTGCGCAGGTGCCGATCACGGCGACGCTGTTGGCCAAGGTGCTGCACTTTGGGGGCGTGAAGCACGTGGACCGGGAGGGGGTTGCGGCGCAGCTCAGCGAGGAGCGGGAGGCGCTTGCGAACCAGTACCTTGCGTTGATGGCGCGCACGTACGACAACGACTTGGACCAGTTGCGGCAGAAGCCCGACTTTTTGGCGCACGCGGCGGACGGCACGCTGTTGACGATGCTCGCGCAGGTGTTGAAGTCGGGGCACGAGTTGTTTGACGACCGCGTGTTGCGGGAGTTGGTGCAGGAGTAGGTCTGCGGGGCGGGCCTTCTGTGCGGGCGGCCGTTTGCCGTGGGGCGGCCGTTTGCCGCGGGTGCCGCTCGCACGGCAACGCGTTCCAGAAGCCGTGCCCGGCCCGCAGACACGCGGCAGCCGCGTTTCAGCACAAGCGCCGCCAGGACGTGCCGCGGCACGGCTCCGCGGCACGCTGCAGCGCCAGCCCGCGTCCCTGTTCCCCTCACCTAGTGGGTCCGCATGCTATGCACACAGCCCGCCACGGCGGAGACAATACACGCAGCCCCACGCACGGTCTGCAGCGACGGCGCGCGGCGACGCACGGCGCACGCGCCTCGCGCTTCCACGTGCAGCGGCGCCCCGCAGAGACACCGCTCGCGGGAGCACCGCGGCTCTGCGGGGAGCAGGCTAGTCGGTCTAAACGCCGCACGGCCGGCGCACTCTGGTCCGGCCGGCGGCGCGGCGGCGCGCCCCATATGTGCCATTGTAAGACACAGCCCTGCGCGACGCACGTCTGTTGCCACGCCGGGAAGCACGCCCGGAGCCGTGGCCGCCGGCGCGGCGTGGCGGCGTGTCTCCCGGGCTAGTGGCGGGCGTGGGGCTAGCCGCGTGCGCCTTCCCCAGGGCGCTAGTGTCCCCAGGTTCTAGAAAAGGACACAAACCGGCGCCCGTCTTGCGCACACCAGGCCAGCACGAATGCTTACCTCGTAGCTCTGAGCCACAGCCAATCGCAGCGCCGCCTCTTTGTGCGGAGCGTACCGGCCGAAACACGGACGTGTGCCTGCAGAGGTCCGCATCGATGCGGCCGGTGCGGCGCGTGCGCGCGGCCCGAGTCACTGCGCCGAGCCGATGGGCGCGCGGCCACCCGCAGCGCGTGGGCCGCACAGCATCGGCGGCCGCTGCTGGCCGAGCGGCCGTGTCTGCGCCGTCTTGTGTTGCCGGAGCCACACGTGGCGCCTGCCGTGCCCTATCACCGCGCCGCAGCACCACGCCGGAGCCCGCCAGCGCACCCACGGGCTCTCGGAGTTGTCTGGCACCAACGCACTCCTGACGTCATATGCCCAGGAAGCGGACAATCGCGCAGCCATGCACAGGACTAGTCCCATACGGAACGGGACGTTCGGGGGAGCGGGGGCTGTTGATCCCGGCGCAGCCCCAACGTTTTTGCCCACATGGCCGCAGCGGCGCGCGGGACGCGGCACAGACACGGCCGCGGGCTAGCGGCGCAAGAGCGGCTGAGAGAACCAAGACAAGTGCTAGCGGGGGTTAACCGCCTTCTCGGTGAACCATAGCCAGGGCGTAGGCTTGGGGTCTGGGTGCGAGAGCCCAAAACGCTATCTCGCGCACCTCAAACGCCCGACAACGAGACAGGCGGGCAACGAATACGCCCACGCGCACAACCGCGCTAACGTCCATGCTCCCAGACGCATCTGCGCCACACTGCGCCGTTTAGTTGCTGCGGCGTGCCGTCTTTGTCCGGAGAGGCGAGCCGGGACGGCGTGCACGGAACGTACGGACACGCAGCCTTGGCGGGCCGCAGGCGTGCCTCAGAAGGCGGCGGGCTGTTGCACAGAGGAGACAGCGCGCCTGCGGCTGGCCCGGATGCCTGCGCCGTGCCGAGACGCAGGCCTGGGGGAGCCCTGCGGCGGCGCACCCACACGTGGCGCCAGCTGGATGGCATAGCCCGTCGCTTCGTGGATGCCTCTGCACGGCGGGTGATCCACTAGGGGCTGGTCTGGATGCGCCCTTGCCTCCGGTCCCGGCGGCGGGTTAGTGGTTGCCCGCAGCGGTTGTTCCGGCGGTTACGTCATGGAGTGGCACTCGGAGGTTGATCGGCGATGGCGGAGGAGGTTCGGCTGGTGCTGCACGTTGGTGCCGACCGTGCGTGCTGCGGGGACGCGGCGGGCCGGCCGCGGCCGCGGCGAGACAAGCGGCGGAGATTTGGCGATGTGATCTGGAACAGGCGGGGCTGTGTCTGGGCGGGGGAGAGCCGTGCTGCGGCGGGGAAGACGGTGGAGCAAGGGGGGTTTCCGGCGTGTGATCGGCAGGCCTGCCGCCGAATGGCCGAGGGGCACGGCAATACCTGCCCGGGCGTGTGGTCCGCGTACGGCAGCCGTGCAGCAGGGTGCGTTTGCGCCCGGTGCAGTGCGCGCCGCATTGCAGGTGCATGAACACTATCTAAGCACGCAACCTCGAGGATGCCACGGCGCGGGGGCCGTCGGTGACCAGCAGCGGGCGGTGCACCTGCGGCGGCCGATTTCCCGGGCGATCGCAGGACGCCGTGCGGCCACGCGGCGACGGTGGCGGCCGCGACGGAGGCGCACCGCGTGTTCTCTTCGCTGCACGGCCACGCACGCACACGCAGTCCGTTGCAGACGCATGCACACACTGCATGCGAGACCGCGCGGTGGGCGATTACGAGCCTGCGCCTACCGATCCAGCAGGACGGACATGGAAGGTCTCCTCGCAGCACGCGGCGAGCATATAAAGCCCCAACGGCCCGGCGCACAGTCCCCTCGACCCCTGCTGCGCTCCCGCCCTCCGGTTTCTGCTGTTTCACGGGCACCACCGATGGCTTGCCTTTCGACCGCCACACCCTACTCCATGACCAACGTTGACAACTCTGCCGAGCACAAGGGCGACAAGTCTGCAGCGGCGTTGGGCTCAATGGTGACCCTCGACCCCACCGACTACACGTACGGCGACACGGCTGCGTCGCTCGTGGCGCCCGGGCCGGCCGTCGAGCCGAGCTTCGGCAGCAGCGAGACGTTGCCGAGCGTGTCGAGCTTCACGGCCGACTGGATCCACTCGCAGCCCCATCCCCGCGCAGGCGAGGGGACGGCAGGCGTGGTGCCGCTGTTCAGCGCAGCGTCCTCCGGCGCAGCGCCTACCGCCAGCTCGCTTGACTATTTGTTTGAGAGCCGGGCCAGAGCCCATCGTTCCAGCGACCCGGCGTACCCGGGAGAGACAGGGCCTGCTGCCGCGCCGTCGGCTGTGCACGTGGAGGGGCTTCTGTTATTTAACCACAGCTACCTCAGCTACAGCACCGGGGCGGCGTACCCGCCGCTCTACGACTCGGTTGCCGGCCACACGGCCACGGCGCACACGTCGCCGCACACGTCGCCGCTGATGCACTCGCCGCTCCACACGACGATGTCGTACCACATGGGCGGGCTGGTGCACGCGCTTCCGTACCAGCCAGAGCCGGTGGGCGGCGAGTGGGACGACGCGGGACGCCCGGGCGGATGGCCGGGGGCGTTGCCTCCGCACGCGGCCAGCCGCACGCGCGGCTGGGGTGTGCGGGGCAAGCGGCACGGGGACGGAAGCGGGAAGCGGACGCGGCGGAAGTTTGGCGAGATTGAACGCGTGTACATGTGCACGTACGGCAACTGCGACAAGGCGTACGGCACATTGAACCACCTCAACACGCACATCAACTACCAGAAGCACGGCGAGCGCAAGCTCCCGAGCGATTTCAAGGAGTTGCGGGAGCGGCTCAAACAGCGCAAGTTGCAGTCGAAAACGGTGGTGCTTCCGTTTGGCAATGACCGCGAGCGCGAGGCGTTCATGAATGGCGGCGTGTAGCCAGGGCCGGGCGTGGCCCTGGGTAATGGAAATGTGTTCTCCGGCTGCACGGCGGCTGCGCGGCGCTGCACGTCGCTCCAGGCAATACGCAACCGCCTGCAGCCGCCTGCAGCGTATTGCATGCTTCAGCCGCACTGTCGGGCGGCAGGGCGGCGCGGCAGGGCGGCGGGCGGACGGGGCACGTGCGTACACGCGCCGCGCCGCGTGGGTGCCGTGGCACCGGGCTGTGCGGCGGCGGGGTGCTGCAGGGGCGCGGGTGCGGCAGGACAGGCGGCCCCGCAACGGACGCGGCCGGCGGGCGTTCTCCGCGAGGCGCGTGGCCACGGCAAAGGTTCCATTCGATTAACACGCGGGCGCAGACGGCGCGGCCGGTCTGAGACTACACGATGACACAGCTCTTGCCCTCGGCGGGGGCGGTGGCGCCGGCGGCGCCCAGCGGCGTGGCCTCCAACGCCACGCGGGCGGCCTCGCTGAAGGCCTCGTTCACACCGCGGCCATTTTTGGACAGGCACTCGAGGTAGCGCGCGGCCCCGATCTTCTGGGCAACAGCCAAGCCCTCGCTGTCGGAGATGAGCTGGCGCTTGGCGTGGCCGTAGCCCTCCTCCTCGGGGTCGTCGCTCTGAGCGCGCAAGTCGCACTTGAGCGCAACAAGCACCACCTTGACGCCCTCGCAGTGGTCGACAATCTCGGCCACCCACTTGGTCTGGACGTTTTCCAACAGGTCGGGCAGGTCGATGCTGAAGCACAACATGATGGTGTGGGTGTCGGCGTACAGGAGCAGGCGCAAGCGGTCGAACTCCTCCTGGCCGGCCGTGTCCCAGAGCAGCAACAGGATCTGCTTGTTGTCGATGAAGATGTCGTGGACGTAGTTTTCAAACACCGTGGGCTCGTACACCTCCAGGAAGAAACCGCGCGTGAAGCGGTTCAACATGGACGTCTTGCCACAGGCGCCGTCGCCAAGGATGACGATCTTGCGCTCGATCGGTTTCGGGGGAGAGCCACACAACGGCATTTAGGGAGCGACGGGACGGAATACGTGTAAACAAGCGCGGGATGGGAATGGGAAATATTTTCCGTGCACGCGCCACACCCGTGCACCCCGCGTCGCCCCGCACCCACCCGTGCACCCTGGATACGCCGGATCGGGGCGCCGGACCCCACGTTTGCTGGGTTGCTGTCGGGCGGGTGCGCCACTCCCTCCTCCCATGCCGTCCGACCAGATCACCCACAAGGTGTCCACGAGCGTGCTGCTTGTGCTCAGCATCTACGGCAACTTGCGCTACGTCGTCGGCCACCACGCCTCCAAGCACGCGAACGACCCCTTCCGCGCCGGCTTCACCCCGTTCACCGCCAACCTCCACGTCCTCTTTGTCTTCTGGAGCGTGCTCTACCTCGGCCAGATCTTGTTTGTGTTGCAGACCTACTACCCCGAGGCCACCACCCCGGTCAGCCGCCTGCTGCGCCGCCTGCGTGCCCACGCGCTGCAGGCCGTCGGCTACCACTTTGCCGTCTTCAACGTGTTGGCCTTTGTGTGGGCCTGGCTCTTCCACAAGCTGCACTGGTTCCTCGCCGAGGTTGTCTTGGTCGCCAACTTGGTCAACGTGCTCTCCTTGTACATCGTGCACAAGCTGTACGCCGTCCTGCCGTTGAGCAGCTGGCTCCTCGTGCACGCCTCCAGCGTCGCCCTCCCCGTTGCCTGGTTGGTCTACGCCATCTTCTGGAACGGCGCCGTCTTGTTCCACGCCGAGAAGGGCCTCATCTCGCGCCTCCTCGCCAACGTCCTCATCTGGGACTTCCTCTTCATCCCGCTCTTCTTTGTCCTCATCTGGGGCGACTGGGCCGTTGGCTTTGGCCTGGCCTTCCTCACCTTTGGCGTCGGCTTGTCCCAGTTTGCCATCAAGACCATTGCCTTCCAGTGGATCTTTGCCTTTGTCATTGCCGCTCTTGTCGGCGCCGTCCTGTTCTTGGTGGCGGTCGGCGCCATCGCCTCGCGTCTGGCTGGCTTGCTCAGCAGCAACGACTCCGCCCCCTTGTTGAACGAGTAGCGTCTGTTGTAGACAAGACACAGTGTCTACGCCTAGAGCGCCGCGCGCCGCTTCTTCTGCGCCGCGCCCGCGCGCGCGCCCGCCTTGATGTCTGCCGCCACCAACTCGTCCGCCGCCACCGCGCGCGGCATGTACTCCACCACCTTGGCCACCAACGCCGCGTCGTTGGCCATGTGGCCCACGCCGTTCACGTCTGCCACGATGTAGTCCTCGTTGTTGATCACCGTGGTGCGCGTGCCGCCCTCCTCCAGCACCGTCACCACCTCGATCGGCACGCCCACGCCCACCACCTTCACCGCCACCTTCGGCGCCGTGCTGCCCAAGCCGTACGCCCACACCGGGTGGCCCAACGCACGGTGCTCGTCGAGGTCGCGGATGCGGCCCAACACCACCGTGCCCTGCACCCCCAAGTGCCGCGCCCGCGTCGACATCAAGCCGCCGTACAAGGCGTTCTGGAGCGTGTGGTACGGCGCCGTGGGGAGCTGCAACTCCGGCGTGAGCCCAATCACCACCACGCGCTCGGGCGCGTCGGGAATGTCGTCGATGTAGCCGCCCACCAGCGGCCGCGGGTCGCTCAACGGCGCGTACAAGACGGTGTAGGCGCGGCCCGCCACCGCCCCGGGCGCCGGCAGGAAGTTGGTGAGGTTGGGAATGAAGCCGCCCGTGCGGGAGCCGAACTTGACGAGCGCGTCGGCAAGGTCGCACGTCGTGTGCTGTGCGAGGAGACGGACCGTGGACATGGTGCAAAAGAACGGAGTTGCTATGAAATCACCCCCAGACCCTGCGCGCGCTTCCCCACAGACCCTGCGCGCGCGTCCCCGCATTATCACTTCTCCTCGGCAATCAGGCTGTCGAACAAGCTCTCGAGGTACGTGCTCGGCGCCTGGCGCATGTGCTTGTTGGCGGCGCGGCTCTGCGGCAGGAGGTCCAGCCGCGACAGGCTCAGGGCCACGGGGCGCTGCGGCAGCACGCCCAAGTTGGGGTTGGAGTAGTTCAAGCTCGTGGTGCTCCCCAACGTGCCCATCAGGCGCGTGTGCCCGTGGCGCTTGTAGTTCATGAGGTCGGCCGTGGGCAGCACAAACATGCGCGTCACGTCGGCCTGGTGCACCAGCGGCGCCTGGCTCACGGGCTGGTGCATCAGCAGCGGCAGGCCCAGCGACAGGTTCAGCTCGCTGCCGCCCGTGTTGTGGGCGAACGCGAGGCGCAGCACGTTCCCGGTGCTGCGCGACGGACTGCCCATGATCTTCTGGTAGCTGCCAGCGCCCGCGCCGCCGCGCATCGCCTCGCGCAGGTACAAGTTGTAAAAGTCCTTCTCGCGGCCGCCGCCCGCACGCGTGTTCTTGCGGGCCGCCAACAGCCGCACCACAAAGTACGCGACGAACGCAACAAAGACAAAGCCGAGCACGGCGCCGAACGTGATGAAGACGGTGCCGTCCTTCAGGCTCGAGCGGAGGAGGTACGGGTTGTTGTTCAGCGGCGGCACCAGGATCACGGGCGTCGTGTAGCTCGAGGTGGTGGCGGCGGCGGCGGTGGTGGTGGTGACGACGGTGGTGCTGCCGTCGGAGCCGGTCACGGTCTGCGCTGTCGTCACCGCGGCGGCGGTGGTGGCGGCGGCGGTGGTGGTGGTGGTGAGCCCCGGGAGGGCGCGCTCCAAGAGGGTGTGTGTCGCAGCCACCATCGGCGAGAGAAAGGGGCGAGGTGCGAGCGGCAAAGTTCAAAATAGAATGAACCCTGCGAAAAATGGCGAGTGCGCTGCGCACCGGCCAGGCGGAGGTAAGCTCGGGAATGCAACTTGTTGGGCTGGGTCGTCTGGAGCGGCTACGGCGTGGGCGCAGCTTGCCGATCGCTGCGACGGTTACGGGGCCCGGGGCTCGGCCGTGTTTCGAGGCTCGGCGCCCGACAGCTGGCCGGCGAGGCGCAGCCCGGAGGACGGGCCGCCGGCCGCCGCGCTAGAACGCCGCCTCGCCGTCGCCGTCGTCGTCGTCGCCGTAGTCCGACCCGCCGTCGAAGTACTGCTCGGCGTTGTAGTCGTTGTCCTCGTCCTCCTCGAACTCGTCGTCGACGTCCTCCTCCTCCTCCTCCTTCGCCTCCTCCTCCTCCTCCTCCTCCACGTGGAACTCGCGGAGCCCGCCGTCCGCCTGGAACTGCCGCTTCGTCACCAGCTTCCGCACCTCCCGCCCCACCCCCATCGTCCCGTACAACTCCTCCGGGAACAAGCTCACCGTGTACGGGTGGTCCGCCATCAGCCGCCGCACGCTCTTCTTGGGGCGGTAGCGGTCCGAGTAGCGGCGGATGCCGTCCAGCTGCACGTCGCCCGCGTCGCCCGCGGTGCTGAACGGCCCCTGCTGGAGCGCCTGGCGGAGCGCCACCGCCTGCCGCGCGCCCTCCTCCTCGCGTGCGTTGAGCGGGCCGTCGATCGGGAGCTTCAGCCGCACCTCCTGCTCCGCGCCGAGATCCGCAAAGTCAAGCCCCGTCGGGAGCACCGTCCGCGGCCCCCGGTTGCCTCCTTTGAACGACATGCCCGCAAAAGATGGAGACGCTTTTTTTCCTCGCCCCATGAGCGCGGATGCAGGCGACGCGGCCGGGCCGCACCCCACGCCGCCGTGCGTGCCGCCCATCAGCTTTGCCATGGTCGAGAACGGCGTGTACCGCCTGGGCCACCCGCTCCCCATCTCGTACCCGTTCCTCGCGCGCCTCCGCCTCAAGACCATCATCTACCTCGGCGACAAGCACGACATGGACGGCTACTACGCGTGGATGGCGGAGCAGGGCATCGAGTTCCACCACTTCCACATGGACCTGGTGCAGGAGCCGTTCGTCATGAACGACCCCGCGCCGCTCACCGCCGCCCTCTGTCTCATGCTGGACGCCGGCAACTACCCCATGCTCATCCACTCCAACAAGGGCAAGCATCGCATCGGCGTGCTTGTCGGCCTCATGCGCAAGTTGTTCCAGGGCTGGGCCTTGAGCGGCATCTTTGACGAGTACGACCGCTTCGCCGGCGGCAAGGGCCACGCCGACATGGAGTTCATCGAGGAGTTTGCGCCCCGCGTCGCCCCCGGCCCCAACCCGCCGCTGTTTGTGCGCCTCGACTAGACCTGTATGCACGTTTCGTGTTTGTTTTGTCCGCGCTACTTAAGCATGCTGGCTCCCCTGCCCAAGCGGCGTGCTGTGGACACGGCCATGGCACGCGACCGGGCGCACGACCGGGCGGCGGCCCACCCACCGGGCCAGACGCCCGACCGCCTGCTCGAGCGTGTGCGCTTGGAAAAGGTGCTCCGCGCCGCCGACGCCAAGCGCGCCGAGCTCCACGCCCTCCGCTCCGCCGTCATGAACATCCGCACCCAGCGCGCCGAGCTCGACTTCCGCTGCGTCGCCGTCGAGGACCGCAAGGAGCGCTTGGCACACGCCCTTGAGCAGAAACGCCGCGAGACCGACGCCTTGCGCGCGCTGGGCGACGCCGCCATCCGCGAGCTCACGCTGGCGTACGAGCTCCAGGTGCGCCAGACCAAGATGGCCGCCCTGCTGCTGGAGCGCCGCTTGCAGGAGCTGCTCCAGCCCCAGATCGAGCTGTTGTTGACGCTGCACGTGCGTCAGTTGCAGCGCGAGCGGGCCGAGTTGACCGCCCGTGTGGACGCCGCGCGCGACGCAGTCGACCGTGCCCGCTCCGAGGCCGACGAGCGCCGTGCCCGGCGCCGCCAGGAGCAGGCCGTGCGCGAGGAGCACGAGCGGCTGGCGCTACGCGAACGCTCGCTGGCGTGCGACGCCCGCCGGCTGCGTGCCGCCGCCGCCGCCGCCGCCGCCCACACCGCTGCCGACAGTGCCGCCGCCGCCGCTGACCCCCTCCACACCACCCTCGCGTCGCTCCGGGCGGACATTGCGCAGGCGTCGGCAACACACGCCGACGCCGCTGCCGCGCTTGCCTCCGCCAGGGCCGCGGCCCGCACGCTCTCGGCACGCATCGCATCGCTCGAGGAGGAGACGGTGGCGGCCAATGCCGCCGCAGCGGAGCTCGCTGCCGACACGTCGGAGCTTGCGGCGTCGCTTGCCGCGGCGGAAACCACCCGGCGCGCTCTTCACGCGCAGCTCCAGGACCTCAAGGGCAACATCCGCGTGTTCTGCCGGGTGCGGCCTGCTCTTGCGGGCGAGGCGGCGCCGCTCGCGCTTGCCACGGCCGGGGACGACGACGACCTGTACCGCCAGGAGCTCGAGGTGGCGCACCACGGCCACACGCACACGTTTGTGTACGACCGGGTGTTTGGCGAGCACGCGACGAACGCGGACGTGTTCGAGGAGATGGCACAGGTGGTGCAGTCGGCGCTCGACGGCACGAACGTGTGTGTGTTTGCGTACGGACAGACGGGGAGCGGCAAGACACACACCATGCTGGCGCGGGACGACGGCATGATTCCGCGCGCGGTGGCGCAGTTGTTTGCGACGGCCCAGCGGCTTGCGCCGCAGGGGTGGCACTACACGTTCGAGGGCCAGTGTGTGGAGGTGTACAACGAGCAGGTGTACGACCTTCTCGCGCAGCGGACGCGGCGCGAGGTGCGCCACGACGCGCTCTCCAACACGACGGAGGCGGTGGCGGCGACGACGGTGGCACTCGACTCGCCGGTGGCGGTGCAGCGCCTCCTTGCCACGGCGGCGCGCTCGCAGACGGTGGCGGCCACCAAGGCGAACGAGCACTCGTCGCGCGCGCACCTGGTGTTCACGGTGCGCATCGCGGGCCGCTGCGGCGAGCGGACACTTGCGGGCGTGCTCCACCTCGTGGACCTCGCGGGCAGCGAGCGGCTTGCGCACTCGCAGGCGACGGGCGAGCGGCTCCGCGAGACGCAGGCCATCAACCGCCTGCTCGCGTGTCTCGGCGACGTGGTGCACGCGCTCGGGAGCGCAGACCCCAAGCACGTGCCGTACCGCAACTCGAAGCTCACCTTCTTGTTGCAGAACGCGCTCGGCGGCGTGCTGAAGACGCTCATGTTGGTGAACGTGCTGCCATGCCGCGACCACTACGGCGAGACGATGCTGAGTCTCCGCTTTGCCGCCAAGGTGAACCAGGTGCGCAACCGCAGGCTGTAGGTGCAATGCGGCGCGTCCGATTGGCTCGAAAAACCACCTCCTCTTCCCAATGTTCCGCGCCGCCCTCCGCACGCCCCTCCGCACTGCTGCTGTCCGCGCGGCTGCCCCGCGCAGAGCCCTCACGACGGCCGCCAACAACCCTGCCGCCGACAAGCAGGTCGGCTACTACCTCATTGCCGGCTCGGTGGTGTTTGGGGCGTGGGCCATTGTCTACGCGAAGGGCGACGACAACCAGCCGTTCCTGGGCCCGACCGACGTGTTGAACAAGCCGGGCACTGGCGACGGCGACGACGACGACGACGAGTAGTCTAGATGCGTATAGATATGTACAGAGCCAGTCGTGGTTGCATGCGCGGCTGCATGCGCGGCGCGAGGTTGCGGGCGCGGCTGCACGCGCGGCGGGCGCCCCGGCGCGGGCACCGGCAGCCGCGTGCGGCGCCAACGGCTTCGCTGCGTCGCGTGCCTGCGTCTTCGCTGCGGTGCGTGAGTCGCCGGTCGCTGCACGGGTGGCGCCACCTCTGCATGCCGCGCGCCTCACCCGCCGCGCACCTCCACCGCCGCGGCCGGCTCCACGCCCAACAACACGCTCTCGCGCAGCGCCACCGTGTCGGCGTCGCTCCCCGGCGCCACCGGCGCCAACAACGGCTGCGCCGCGCGCCACTGCTCGGGGTACGTCTCTGCTGCCCACGCCGCTGCGAGCGCGCGCTGCTCGCCCTGCGTCCAGTCGTGGAGCGTCGCAAGCACCGCCGGCGTCACGTCCACGTAGTTCTCCTCCATCAGCTGCGCCACCGCCAACGCGTCCTCGCCCATGCCCGCGTGCCCGTGCGCCGCAATGAACCACCGGTACGCCTCCGTGTCCGGGAGAATGCCGTAGTCGCCGAGCCCCGCCCAATACTGCCGCGCGCTCGTGATGCCCGCGGCCGCGTGGTGTCGCATCATGATCGCCACCGTCTCGCTGTTGGCGCCGCGCTCCTTGGGGATGGCGAGGATCGAGTTGTAGAGTGCGCGCGCGCTGAGCCCGTCGTCGATGCTCACAAACGCCAGGAGACACGCGTTGAGCACACCAATGCCAATCGGCACCAGCACCTCCATCGTCATCATCCGGTGCATCTGCTCCACGCCCTCTGCGTACCGCATCCGCCCGAACTGCGTGTAGAGGTACGTGTACACCTCCGGCGACGGCGGCGGGAGCCCGTAGAAGCGGTGGTGTCGCTTCATCGTCTTGAACAAGACCAACGCTGCGTTCGGCCGGTCGCGCTCCACAAACGTCTTCATCAACGGGAGGTAGTCCTCCTCCGCCACCACAAAGTGCTCGTCCAACACCCCGAGCGCCGTCCAGTTGCGGTTCGCGTCGAGCCCCGCGCGCGTCACGTACCGCATGAGCAGGTCGTACACCGCGCCGTACGCGTCGCGAGCCGCCTTGGCCAGCGGCGGCGCCTCCCCGAGCAGGTCCTTCGACGCAAGCTCCGGCAACACGTACTTGGCAATCGTCGTGGCGTTGCCCACGTACTCCTCCCGGTGCCACAAAAAGAGATCCATGAGCTTGGCGGCGGTTGCAGGCTCGAGCCTGTGGCGCGCGCCTTCGAGCCGCGTGAACCAGCGCCACGCCTCCTTGCACTGCGCCACGTCAAGCGTCTCATCCTCCGCGCGCGCGTCGAGGTACTCGCACGCCGCCGTGTGGACCGCGCGGTTGAGCACCATCGCGTACTTGCCCTCCACCTCGTTCCACAGCACGCCCTCCGCGAGCAGCCGGTCCCAGAGCGCCATCGCCCCCGCCGTGTCGCCGGCGTCGAGCGCGCCGTTCATGAGCATCCAGAACAGCTCGAGATCACGGCGGAGATCGTACTCCTGCTGGAGCATCTCCAGGAGCCGCAGCACCTCCGCAACCGTCCACCCACGCGCGAGGGCGGCTAGCACCACTGCGTTGTACGTCGCGGTGGCAAGCTGGAGGTGGCTGGGGTTGGTCTGCGGCTGCTGTGCTGCGTGTGTGCCGACCGCCGCAAGAACCTCCTGGATCTGTGCAGGGCCAGCACGCACCACCTGCCACTGGAGCGCCAGGAGCGGCGGTGCCGCGTCCACAAGCGCGGCGATGCGCTCCTGCACAGCCCGGTCCATGCTCGACGGGTGGCGGAGAGCAAGCGCGTGCACCCGCGCCACGTCGGCGGCGTCCATGCGCTGCATCCACTCGGGGTGGCTTGCCAACGCCGTGAGCACGTAGCCGGCGACCGCGGTGTCCAAGGCGCCGAACTGGTATGCGTGGGCAAACTCGGCCACGGCGGCGTAGTAGTTCCACGCAGTGGGGTAGGTGGGGACAAGGCTCTTGTCGACAAGCAGCGCGAGGCTGCTGGCGATGGCGTCGCGCTGGGCCGAGTTGCCCAACAAGGTGAAGGCGTAGTAGTCGACGAGCGGCTGCACGGCGTCGGCCACGCGGTAGCGCAAGCGCATCTCCGTGAAGGCGAGTGTCTCCTCGACCGTCAACAAGCCGGCCGCCTGCTCCAAGTACACGGCAAAGTCGAGCACATCGGCGGGCGCGAGCTGCGGCTCGGGTCCGGCGCAGTGCTGCTCGAGGTAGCCGTCAAACATGGACCGGAGCACAGACGTGTCGCCGAGAAACAGCACGTAGCGGGCAAAGTGCTTGAAGGTGTCAAAGTCCATGGCGAGAATGGCGCGGGCACGGTGGAAGCGGAGGAACAACACCTGGAGAAAGCCGGCGTTGTCGCGCGCGCCCAGCATGCCGTTGACGCCGACGGCAAACAACTGGAGAAGCACCGGCACCGGCATGCTGATGGCGGGGCGCGCCTCGCTCGCAACCGCAAACGCATCCGTCACCATCTGGAACTTGTCGGGGTGGATGCCGCAGCTGTGCTCGGCGTGGATGGCGGCAAGATCAACGAGCGTCTGCCACAAGCGCTGCGGGCGCTGCGGCTCGCCCGGCAGCTTGAGAAGACGGCGCATCTCGCTGGTGAGACGCGCCACCTCGTCGAGGTCCTTGCCCGGAAGCGCCGGCGCACCGGCGCTCTGCACCACCGTGTCCAGCGCGGGCGGCACGTCCTCGAGGATGGCGCGGGTGCCGCGGCGGAAGCGGCCAAGGGTGGAGCCAAACACCAGGAGGGGCGCGGGCGTGGTGACGAACAGGCGGCGGGGCACCGTGCGGAGGCCCCGCGCCGTCCTCGCCAATCGCAAGAACCGCGGGCGCATGGAGATGAAATATATTTGCGGCGGCCCAAGACGGCGCGGAAGGCGGCGACACGGAGAGCGGCGGGCACCGGCAAAACACGGGACCAACCCCGGTTGGTTCCTACGAGGCGGGCGCCGGCCAGCCGCAGCCGGTGCCTACGAGGCGGGTGCGCCCGCCAACCCCAGCACCATCTCGGCGGTGCGCTCGCGCGACGCGTTCAAGGCCGCCACCAGCTGCGTGGTGCGGATGTCCGCCACGACGTTGCGCGTGCGGTCAAAGTACACCTCCTGCAACATGCTGCGGAGCTTGAACTCGACGTCCTCGACCAAGGTGCCGATGTTGGCAATGTGCGCGCCGTCGTCGCTACCCACGGCCATGGTCTTGGCCGTCTGGCGCACCAACAGCCCCGACAAGTCGGTGGTGCCGTCGACAAGGTCCAAGATGACCGTCAGCGTCAAGGTGTAGTCGGCCTGCGTGCCGTCCGCCTCCGGCACCACCTCCACGACGTGGATGCTGCTCCAGCGGCCGTTGCCGCTCTCGGCGCTCTTCTGCAACAACACCACGCCCGCAAAGCCGTCCACGGCAAGAGAGTCGCCCGTGTCCCAGAGATACACGCTCAGGGTGCCACCCTCGTAGTACAAGTCGCGATACACGTCGAACAGGTCGTTCGCGTACTCCTCCAACGGACGGAGCTCGCTCAGCGGGAAGGGCGCGCCCTCGGCGTCGGCAAGCGGCGGGAAGTATGTGTTCAGCCACGGCAGACGGTACAGGTCGCCGTCGCGGTTGTAGTCGCAGCAGAGGAACAGCTTGCCCGCGGTGGCGTCGTGCGCGGTCTGCAACGGCGTGTCGACGCTCAGAAGAAGGTCCTCGGCGACGGCGGGCGCGAGACGGCACAAGCTGGTGAGATTGGCCTCCACGTTGCGCGGATCGAGCCGGCGGAGGAGGTCGAGCAGCGCGTCGAGGGGATCGGCCATGGGAGGAGGGGGATTATATCGTGTACTCTGGTGGCTGCACATCGCTAGCTCTTGCCGGCGGCCTGGACCAAGTCCAAGAACTTTTCCTTGCTCATCTCGTTCATCAACTCCGCGCGCTTGGCCAGGCCGCGGGCCAGCTCGTGCTCCATCTCCTGGGAGGTCTGTGTCTGCGTCTGGAGCACGGCGTTGAACAACTTGACGACGCCGCGCTGCGCCACCTTCTTCAACTGGCGCTCGCGCAAGAGCGCCGCGCTCGCGCCCGCCGCGTCCTTCGGGAGAAGCTGCCGCACGCGGTCCTTCTCCATGTCCACCTTGCGCTCCGCCGCCAACGCGCGCTTCGCCTTGGCCTCGAGCTTTTCGTTTTCAAAGTTCTGGATCGTCTTCTTCGAGCGCGCGAGCACCGGGTCCTTGCGGTCGTAGGCCTTGAGCTTGGAGCCCACGATGGCGCCGAGCGCCGACGCAAACGCCGAGGAGCCGTCGCCCTTCGCCTTGGTCTTGCGCGACGTCGGGAACGAGTCCGACTCGGACCCGGAGTCCGACGCCGAGTCGGCGTCCGAGCCGGCCCCGGAGCCCTCGGCGTGCTCGTCGTCGCCGTCCTCGTCGCTGCTCACCCCGGCAATGTCCATCTCGTCGTCCATCTCCTCCTCGCTCCACTCCTCGGCCTGCTTGGTCGGCACCGCGGCCGCGCTTCCCTTCTGCTTCTTGACAACCGCCATGAGAAAAAAAATCCAGCGCGATGTGCTGCAGCACGCTTTGGGCATCGCATGCAGCGCGCTGCGCCTTCCTGCATGCCTTCTTCTTCCCGCAACTCCCGGCCGCGGTGCTGGGGCGACGTCACCTTGTACGTGCTCGCGCTCGTCCTCCCGATTGTCCCGGTGATTGTGCGCGTGGGCTTCTTCACCCGCGCGTGCGCCCTTTCCGCCGCCCTCAACGTCGTTGCCGGCGTCACGTTCCTCTGCTGCGCCTACTACGAGGTGCCGGCCATTGCCACGAACGCCCTCATGACGGTGCTCGGCCTCCCCAGCGTCCTCTTCCCCCTCTACGTCGTGTGGGTCACCCTGTCCATCACCGGCGTGTCCCGCACCTGGGACGCCGAGCGCGACGCCGACGACGTGCTTCCCCCGCACCCGGTCGTGCTCCCCGACGCCAAGGCGTCCCCCCCTGCTTCCACATAGCTATGCACGCCGCGTTCTTGATGTGCTGCAGCATCACGCCCCAGCCTGCAGCGAGGCCCGTGCCGGAGTGATACTGGCCCGTGTAAGCAACTTCAAATGGGCGCCACTGCTTGCTCTCACCCAGCCGCTTGCAATGACCCCCCCGATGCAGAACCGCTTCATCCTCTA
This sequence comes from [Candida] pseudocylindracea, assembly GCA_030558265.1. Lineage (NCBI taxonomy): Eukaryota > Fungi > Ascomycota > Pichiomycetes > Serinales > Debaryomycetaceae > Limtongozyma > [Candida] pseudocylindracea. The sequence goes on from JAJMSD010000022.1 coordinate 67,139, forward strand.
CCTGCTTTGCTTCCTGCTCCCCCCGGCCACGGTGTACCTTCTCGAGGGCCTCAGCCCCCGGTTCTTTCTCTGTGTGGTTTCAATGTGGCGGCTGCTGCAGATGGCGCCGCTGTCCAGCCCGGCCACGTACTACTTGCTGGTGCTCCTCAAGGTGCTCCCTATGTTCATCGCCATTGGGTGCATGTGGACGTACAGCCCCAAGACAGGGGAGGAGGGGGAGACCCCGGCGGCGGCCGCACCGGACACGCCGGAGCCGGCCCCCTTAGCCGCTGCGCCCCGCAGCCCTGCAACAGAGGAGACGTAGCGCATGCGCAGGCCACCGACCGGGCCACGCCGCAGCCCGAAATGAATGCCGACAGACACTCGCAGCCGCAGCGGCGCAGACCCCACCGCTCGCCCCGGCGCGCTCCGGCACCAGGGCTCCGGCGCCAGGCTGGCCAAGCCGCGCCCGCGCTGCACCCCTCTGCACGCACCTGCAGCGCCGGCGTCAACACGGTGGCACTTGCGTGCAGGCTGCGCCCCGGCAGACCGGCACGCAAGGCCGGCGCAGCCTATTTAACCCCTCAGCCCGCCCGCTGCGCACGCCATGCCGCGGAACGTGAACAACATGGACGTGGGCGACGTCATCTTGTACGTGCTCGCCTTTCTCGTGCCGCCCTTCCCCGTGCTCATCCGCAAGGGTCTCAAGACGCAGGAGTTCTTCATCTCCCTCTTCCTCACCTTCTTCTTCCACCTCCCCGGCCTCCTCTACTCGCTCTACATTGTGTGGGTGACGCTGCCCGTGACGGGTCTGCCCGACGCCCACGGCGCGTACCAGGACTTGGAGGACCAGCGCCACCACCTGCCGTTGGTGCTCGGCGGCGACTCGCAGCTCCGCGCCAACACGCCCGAGGTGCAGCAGCCCACGCCGCGCCACGCCCTGGCAAGCGCCCCCAAGAGCCCCTTCAGCGACCCCGTGCCCGGCGCCAGCACCAACGACGACCTCCCCCCCGCCTACGACCTGACTTCCACCCCCACCGACACCAAGGACGCCAAGGTCCAGCAGCAGTGAGCGCCGCAATACACGGATTGTCGTTACACATGACTATACGTAGGCTCTCGTTAGCATCTCAGAGCACGGACGCCGTGAGCCGCTCGCACGGCAGCGCCTTGGCCGCGTCGCCCAGACCCGGCGCGCTCCGCGGCACCAGCGTGTCGCGCGCGGCAGGACCCTGGTTGGCAATGTTCTGGTTCACGAGGAGCTGCCGCGGCGTGCCCCGCGCCGTCTCGTCGAGCGACGCCTGCTGCAACGCCGCGGCAAGGTCGTACTCGTTCGCCGTCGCGTCGCCCGCCACCGCCGTCTCGTCCGGCGTCGTGCTGCCCACCGGCTGCGCGTACGCGCGCGCCATCTCCAAGCACTCGGCGTCGCCCATGAGCTGCGTCGACTCAAAGTAGCCCGGCAGCGACTCGTCGAGCCGGAGCTCGCCCGCAGCACCCGAGTAGAGCCGCACCGCATTAAAGACGTCGAACGTGTCGACGCGCGAGAGCCGGCCGAGGTGCGGGTTCCCCAGAATGTACACGTCGCGGAGGCGGCACTGGTGCGCCATCCAGTGGGCCGCAAGCGGGCGGTGCACTGTGTGTATGGTGCCCTTCGCGGCGCCGCCCGTGGCAAGCCGGTTCTTGCGCACGTCGAGCCGCACCAAGCGCGGGAGGAGCTCGAGGTGGGCAAGCGACACGAGGCGGTTGCGCGAGAGGTTGAGCGACTCGAGCTGCTGCAACGGCGCTCGCGGACCGCCCGTGCCCACCAAGTCCGCCACCTCGTCCAAGCTCTCGATGAGGTTGCCGCTGAGATTCACAATGCGGAGCGCCGGCATGTAGCGCACGCCGAGGGGGATGCGCCGCAACTGGTTGTGCGACAAGTCGAGCTTCACCACCCCGCCAAACGGCCGGAGAAGCTCTGCGTGGATGCTGTGGATGCCCGTGTCTGCCAAGGTCAACTGGCGGAGCAACGCCCACTTGCGCTCGGGCAACGGCGGGAGCGGCAGCAGACTTGCCAGCGCGTCCAGCGTCTCGCTGCCGTTCAGGACGATGTGATGCAAGCGGTCGTGGGGCGACACGACGTACGCGCTGCTGCTGCTCGAGTCGCTGTTGTCGCGCCGATGCCGCCCGCGGTGCGGCACGGCCTGCAGCTCGCGGCGCAGACCGTACGTGTAGTTGGTGTGGGAGGTGTGGTACAGACTGCCGGCAAGGTGGAGCGACGAGTGGGAGAGGTAGCTCGAGGCGGACGGCGGGTGCATGCCCGGCTCGTCGTCGTCGCGGTACTTGCGCGGCGTCGACATGCTGCCAAACGCCACGCGGCCGGCGTCGTCGTCGCGCACCAAGCGGTACAAGACCTCGCCCGGGTCGCTCATCTGCGTGTGCTTGATGACCAAGATGCGGAGCTGTTCGCTGAGACGGCTCCAGCCGTGCACCTCGTTGGGACTGTAGCCGGTGATTTCCAACACCTGCAAGTTCTTGAACATCTGCACCGGCACCAGGGTGTCGAACGGGTACTCCTCGTAGTGCACGATCGGATTCACCTTGGTCTTGGGCAGGAGAATGAGGCACGGGAGCTTGGTGAACAGCAGGTAGAGGTAGCGCAAGTCCTTGAGCACCACCTTGGCGTCGCGGCTGTAGCCAATCAGCTTCCAGTACACCAGCGCCAGCAGCATCATCGTCTTGACCAGCAGCATCAGGGTGATGGAGTGGGCGTCCGAGTCGGCAAACTGCGACGCGGAGCTGGCGCCGCGCGCGTGCTTGTGGAGGAACAGCACAAACGTGGGCGCCGCCAGGTTGGGGTTGTCGAGCATCGTGTTGAGCGGGCCCACGTCCACGTCCAACAGCAGGCCGTCGAGCTGCTCGCAGAGGTAGTACAAGTGGTGGAGGCTGAACAGGAGGCGCACGGGCTTGGCGCTCTTGGGCGGCGGCGGCGTGCGCGTGAAGGCAAGAAGACCGTTGGCGATCCCGGCCTCGTTCTGCTTGATGTACAGCGCGAGGCGCTGGATGTACACCTCGCCCTCGATCAGGTTCGGCGGGGGCATGTTTGCGGAGAAAAGCCACACTTGGGGATGCGTGCTGCGAGGGGACGTCGGCACGGGGGTGCGCGGACGGGGACGGTGGTTCACAGCTCAGGAGGGCGCGTCCCGGGCGTGCTCGCTCGCGGCGTCAGGAACAACCAGGGGAGGGTGGGGCTACGCGGGGCGCCGTGTTGTTTTGTCGCGCTATCAGCACAGGCCGCCGCACCTTGCAGGTCAGTTGCCTGTTAGGGCACGTGTTTACGATTCAAAACTCGGTTTTTCTGTGCAGACGCTGCGCAGCCGCTAAAACCGGACCTGTTTCTGGGAAACGGCGCGCGTGCGCCCTGGAATGTGTCGCGATGGCGGCCGCGCGGCGGCGGCGGCGGTCCGGGGCGGCCGTCTGCCTGCACGGCCGCCCCGTCGTCCCGCCCCGCCCGCAGGCAGTAGCGCCGCTGCCCCCGCGACCAAAATAGCACGCCTGCCCGTTACCACGACAGCGGGCGGGGTCGACAATTGGCGACGTTCCGCCACGTGCGCCTTCGGTGCAGGGCCAATCTCCATTGACGTGGTTCCGTGCCGGCGCGGGCACGCCCACGGCGGCGCCCCGTCCGCGGTCCGCGGCGGCACCGCCCCGCGCTGCTCACGGCAGCACCACCTCCTCGCTGCTCAAGTCGTCGTCCAACCGCAGCAGGTAGTTCAGCACCGCGTACGTGCTCGTGCGCAAGCTCGCGTGATGCAGCGGGTTCGTACCCGGCACGCGCTCGTGGATCAGCGCCGGCGCAATCCCCGTCGTCAGTGCGTTCATCAACAGGTCCTGGCTGCGCCGCCGCGGCAACCGCCGCGTGCTCAGCGCAAGCGTCACAATCAGCAGCGTGTCCTGGGCCGCGAGATACGGCTGCAAGTGCTGCGGCGGCGACCGCAGCTCGTGCCGCCGCGGCAGCGTCGCCAGCGCCAGCGACGGCACGCCGGCCGCCGCGCCCGCCAGCCGCTGGCCCGCGCTCGGCGCAATCAGCGTCGCCATTGTCATCAGGTCGATCTGCGCCCCGTCGCCGATCACCGACAGCTTGCCCGAGGACTGCAGCAGCAACAGCTTGAGCGGCACCGTCAGCACGTTGTCGCCGCCCACGGGCACCAGGCCCGAGCGCAGCCGTCCGCCTGCCAGGCTGGCGTCGCCCGCCAGCGCGATCAGCGCGTCCAGCGGCGGCACCACCAGCGCCGGCCGGCTGCCGTACGTCGCCACCATGCTGGGCACGTCGTCGGTCTCGCGGTACAGGGTCTCGTCGCCCGAGGAGTCAAACGCAACCTGCGGCGCGCGCGCGCCGGGTGCGGGAAGCAGGCCCTGCGGGCGCAGCGGACCCAGCACGAGGCGCCGCACCCACGAGAAGCGGCTCTGGGAGTGGCGTTGCGGCAGGGGGGTGGCAGGGGCCGACATGCACAGGAAGCAGAGTGGGAGCGGGAAGAACGGGTTCGCGCGCCGGGCCAAACGGGGAGGCGGGAAATGAGATGCCGCACGAGTGAAACGCTCATAGTTTGCACGTGCATGCAGGCGGCGGCGTGGGGCCTAGCGAGGACGGCAGGGCGGGCGCCGCTGCGGCGGGACAGGACGGGGGACGGGGCTGGAGACGGAGGACGGGGCTGGAGACGGGGAGTGCCGCCGCGGGACAGCGCCGCGGGACAGTGCCGCGGGACAGTGCCGCGGGACACCCACCGTCTTCCGCCCTCGCGGGTCGGCGCGCCGCGCGGACCGTCTCCGCCACCCCACACCGCCGCCGCGCCCCACACCGCCCCTCTCCAGCGCGAGCCAGCCGCGCCCGGCCGCCCTCCCGGCCGCACTGCCACGCCCCGCTAAGCCCCCCCGGTCGTCCGCGCACCGCAATGCGTATTTTTCTACACCTCCATCACGTGCCGCCGTCCTCACAACACGCCGCTGGCTGTCGCCCGATGGAACTTCTCGGCTCACGGGGCCGTTCGCCTCTCGATCTGCTTGTCCAGGCTGCGCAGCACTCGGAGTATCTGCTGGCGCTGCCGGCGTCCACGCCCGCGCGCCTTGCAGACCCGCCCGACGACGACAACGGCGGCCGCAAAAAGAACATTGCCTGCGTGGAGTGTCGCCAGCAAAAGGCCAAGTGCGACGCCAGCAAGCGCGCGCCGGAGCCGTGCAGCCGGTGCGTCAAGCGCGGCTACGAGTGCAACCTCGACTCGAACTACAAGCGCACCTACAAGCGCGCGCGCATGGCCGCGATCGAGCGCGAGTTGAACCAGCTCCGCAGCCTGATTGCGGCGGCCGCCACCGCGCCCATGACGGTGCCACACGGCTCCGTGTCGACTCCCATCGCGTCGCACGGGGTGCCCCACGCTCCCTCGCCGATCCACGGGAGCCCGCAGCTCGCGCCCTACAGTCCCGGCGGCCTGATGGCAGGCGCTGTGCACGAGGACCTGCAGCTGCAGGTGAAGCTCGAGAGCGGCGACCATGTGCCGATGACCACCCCTCCGGTGGTGCTTCCACCGATCCCGCCGACGCCGCACGTGCCGCCGCCGCCGCACGTGCCGCCGGGACCGCGCGTGGCGCCGCCGCCGCGCGTGG